>OX465587.1:55025563-55290563 GCA_950022655.1 Alentia gelatinosa | reverse complement strand
TTAACATTAGGGACTGGTACTCCACGGCCGTGAGGTTTGTGTACCCAATACTCAATGGCTAATTTGGTGATTCATTTCATCAATAAACAATGTTATACGGGGTGAGATAAAATCAGAAACCCACATGATGAAAATAAATTGGTCTGCACTCCACCTCGTTTGACCACAGAGTAATTCACTCAGCTTCGCTTCGTGAAATACTCTGCAGTCACACTCGGTGGAGTACCGACCAACCTATTTTCATCTCGTGGGTTTCCTTCTAAATCTCTCTTCTTTATGAAAATCTTTAGATCTGAATTACTGATCGTGATAGGATACAAAATGATGTACATATCTTCTTCTAACACTGGTTTTCGAATGGCAAGAACGTGTTTTTAGGTGTAAATATATTTGTCTTGGTAGTTTCTGTTTCTCCTTTGAATCTGTGTAATATAAATAACATGTGTTACAAACCACATAGACTATAACAGGTTTCTTAGTTTCTAGACCACGTCTACCCGTTAGAATACTCCAACAAATGCTTAGTCATCCATTATACAACAACCGAATGATTCAAATAGATATTGTCAAGATTACCAACTATATTATATGATTAACTTCATCTATGATAAGTACCATTTGTCCTAATAATACCATTCATATAATCTATAAACAGCTTTTTGAGTGTGACTACTTTGTCCAGAACGGGCTCTTAGTGGATTTTGTTTAAGCCACGGCCAGATCTGACTAGATTAGACCTTGTTATATCTTAAAGTTGTGGTCTTATCATCTACACATGACCAGAGCTACTTATCTATCGGGTATAACCCACACCAGCCCTACTTATGATCTGGCTTAGATGTAGCGAGTAGAACTGCATCTGGTCACACAGGTTGGTGTGTATCTGATCCCCCCCAGGATCAGCCGCGCTTATAGCAAGCCCACATGGGATCAGGAGAATAAAACATAAAAATTTCCATCTAAAAAAAACAAATCATTGGCTCATCTAGTCAGACGAGCTTTGGCTGGTCCTAACCAGGTGGCGCCTGCGTCAACACCCAGCGTCTGTCAGGGATTATGGGATGTTTCGTGTTGGTGAGGCTCACTTGGCGCCCTCTGGTGGCGTCATGCTCGCATATCAGGGTATTTCTTTTCTTGTATTTTTTTTCACTGCGGGGTGCGAGGGCTGGTCGGGGCTTAGTTCCCATGCTCCAGCCTAGGCACCACACACAACACACAAAGTACAAAAACGAATATTGATTCTTAGAGCAACTCATGCAGCACGATAACTTTTATTCTTTTTATATATTTTTTCGTTTTATATCTTTTTTGTGCTCTCCTGACTAACAATGTAGAACCTAGCTTTGAGAGAAGTACCCTACGGACCAGGAGAGTCCTGCAGGCTCCTTTCTCTCCCAATTACTACCTTGGTCGACCGCCAGGATCGGTGCATCTTTGAATGTGACCGGACATGAGTCACATTAGTGTATTGTTCGCTTTGTTTAATTAAGTAGTCCCATGTCTGGTATGTAGAATATACACAATACAACCTACGCACTGTGACTGATATGTAGAATATATGCAATTTAATTTTACGATGGATCCTTATGTATTCCATTATAGGATGATACTAAGATAAGAATTCTCAGGTTTATTAACGAGAAAAGTAAATCAATTGAACATGGAGTTCTGTTTGTTTGTTTGGGTAGTTAAACAGGGTATATTGTTCACCTCTTCCCATCCCTCGTCTATTTAGCATCTCTTTAATCGCTTTATCAAAACTCTCGAGACTCGACGTGGAAACAACAAGAGGCACTCTGAAAGTTGGTTGAAATGATATAAACTGCCTCATTTATTTGGTAACCTAATTGGTAACGGTTTCCAAACTGGCACGAATCTAGAACCTAAACCTTGAAGGTTGTATTAAAATGTTGACAGAATCAAATAGAAAATAGAAATGAAGTTGTTGTGTAACTCAATTTGATAAAGATCAAATTAACTTAGAATTGTTGCTTGTGAGACATTTCATCATTTTGTCCTTTATCGCACCATTTTACTAAGCAATACCAACGGTTTAGCCATTTTCACGGTAATAACAAATATTGACTATTCAGTGGAAGAATCGCACAATCAGGCCCCGAATTAAGTATCATTTGTTAAACAAATAAATGAAATTCCCCATGTCCTGAAATGTTGACCCGACCTGCAATGAGACTGCATACTTAATTAAAATTCATTAAATAGGCTTTAAGCCACGGGGCGGCCACTTAATAATTAAGCGATGGTCCCACAGCCCGACTCAAATAAATGCTTGGCTGTGTGGGATATTTCCAAGCGCTAATTTGTCAGAGGTAACTTGCCATCGATCTCCTGTGGGGATAATTTTTTGGGGTTTCGTCCATAACCGTTTAACATTGAATTCAGTATTTCATTAACGAAACGGGCCATTAACTCCGGGAAGCCTGGATGGGGGTGGTGAAAGTAGAGCAGCAATAACATGGAGTTTCCAGTGGGAGCTGATTTAAGAGGCTTTCGAGACGTTCTTATTCATAATTGAGTATTTTCTCTCTAAAACTACTCCGCCTAGAATATGAGCACCATATCCAAAAAGCTAAATGAGAAAAAATATAAATAAAGAGAAGTATTGCAAAAGAAGAGGTAAGTCCAAAGGAGAAATTTGTGATAATGTGGAAGGATTCTTAGTGTGAGTGCACGATATTAGTTAGATTATGTGTAAACTCATCTTTCTTCTTTAATTCCCGCTTTTATATTTTTGCAAACAAAATTTACTTTCTTCGTTAACATATTCGAACTGCGCTTCTATCATTCCATATTGCATTTTCTATACATTGTATTTATTTTAATCTATGTCACTTTAAACAACTATTCATAATGGTTTCAATCTGATTTGCGACAGATGATAATAAATACCTGCATTTCTCAAGTGCAAGAGGGTCAAATATACTGACATTGAAATGCAACATAATAAAACTAGGAAAATTCAGGAGAATGTGAAATTGATGAAAGTGATAATGGGAAGAAAATTGTAGAAAATTGTAGAAAAGGCAATTACCTGAGAGACAATATATCTACACTGATTTATTATGAAAACCGACGATGAGGAAAAAGAGGGTGGAAACCTTAGCGATGAAGCATGGAGACTTGTTGGAGTATTGGTTTGAAGTGAGAAAGAGAAAATACAGATAGGTAAAATGATATAAGGGAGAGGAGAAGTGAGATAGGCGAGGAGAAAAGAGGGCTTGACAAGAGATGGCAGGATATGAAAAGACGGAAGCAACTCAGAAGACAGAGATATTTGAATGCAGGGATATCTAGAGGCCAACTATTCAAAAGTCTTCACGTTTGGGACTGGGAAGCCGGCTCGGTGGTTTAGACACTGGAAGTGGTTAAGACACTGCGCTATGTGGGTTAGAGTCCCACCGCAGCCGCTTGTCTCCTTTATCTCCAGCAGTGGTTGATTTACTATTATATCAAAGGCCAATCGTTATCATACCATGTCTATGTGATGTGGGAATTAAAAGAACTCTCACTTCGTTAAATGTGTAGGGGTGAGATTTCTACCAGAAATTCATCTCATAGATTCGATCACCATCGAGCCCTAAGTAAGGCTAATAGAACATATTGGACGTTATCTAAGAGAAGTCCTTCACTTGGTCTGGCCCTGATATTTCATAGATATTGAAGAAACCCACTCTACGATACTCCACCTTGTATCCTGCCAGGAAGGAAGAGCAAGTCGTCCTCCTGCTCGCAAATCTACTATAGTCTCCTCCAGAGATTATGTTGCCCAAGTCAAGGCGATATTTTGTTTACAAGTAGAAGCAGCGATCGTTATTAAGATATGCACATTCATCATAAGGTGCTCCGTTACTGACTAAATATTGTTAGTTTTTTCAATTATTCAAACGGTTAGCTGGGAAAATCGCTGGAGATCACAGAGCATCCCAATCTGAATTACCATGGTTTGAAAACTACAATAATACTCACAGAAACCCTTTCATCAAATGCTATTAACAACACAGCGCACACACCGTTTGCTGCAAAATGTACCTCGAACTACCATCCTATCGTCTGTTTTTACGGGTTCCGATCTGGGTATTATCCTACCCCTAATATAAAATCCGATAGGCTTAATATTGGGTATCCGTATGCCACGCTGACTGGCATACGGAGTTTTATATGCCACTAGTGGCATACAGCAATGTTATCACGTAATATTCCAAAATCGAGGAGATAGGGTAGGATAAAATCAAATCCTGATTCGTTTTAATCTTGTCCATCGCATTCCACTCCTGAAGTTTTGACTCCGGACTTCACTCGGCTTCGCCTCATGAAGTCACTTTGCCAAACTCCAGTCGTGGAATACGGTGCACAAGATTAAACCTCATCCAGTTTTACGATATGAAATAAATGTTCGTGCTGTCATTATTGAGCTAAGGGCAACATGGGAAGAAGTCTCATTCATATAACATCATGTCCCATATATATATAAACCCCCACTTACACCACCCATACCCACACCCACACCCACTGGGACATGCACCCTGACTGCCAGAGCCCCCTGGTGGTTAGTGCCCGCGGAGAGTGCCCCCGTCACGTGTTACCTCAGCCTACCCGCTGTGGCTAACTGCTTCAAGGTTCTCAGCGACAACGAAACGCAATTTACAAATTGCATCAATTACCTAGCGTTGGCCGACCCATGAGCAAAACCATACGGTGAGCAACTCAAGGCAAGCAGCGCATGGCCAGCAGGTCAACAGGGGAGTGTCACGGCCAGGGATTACTGACTAGCAGGTCAATGTGGGAGTGTCACGGCTAGGGATTACTGACTAGCAGGTCAATGTGGTAGTGTCACGGCCAGGGATTACTGACTAGCAGGTCAACAGGGGAGTGTCACGGCCAGGGATTACTGACTAGCAGGTCAACAGGGGAGTGTCACGGCCAGGGATTACTGACTAGCAGGTCAATGTGGGAGTGTCACGGCTAGGGATTACTGACTAGCAGGTCAATGTGGTAGTGTCACGGCCAGGGATTACTGACTAGCAGGTCAATGTGGGAGTGTCACGGCCAGGGATTACTGACTAGCAGGTCAATGTGGGAGTGTCACGGCCAGGGATTACTGACTAGCAGGTCAATGTGGTAGTGTCACGGCCAGGAATTACTGACTAGCAGGTCAATGTGGGAATGTCACGGCCAGGGATTACTGACCAGCAGGTCAATGTGGGAGTGTCACGGCCAGGGATTACTGACTAGCAGGTCAATGTGGTAGTGTCACGGCCAGGGATTACTGACTAGCAGGTCAATGTTGGAGTGTCACGGCCAGGGATTACTGACTAGCAGGTCAATGTGGTAGTGTCACGGCCAGGGATTACTGACCAGCAGGTCAATGTGGGAGTGTCACGGCCAGGGATTACTGACTAGCAGGTCAATGTGGGAATGTTGTGACTGATAACTACTGACTAGCAGGTCAATGTGGGAATGTTGTGACTGATAACTACTGACTAGCTGGTCAATGTGGGAATGTCGCGACTGATAACTACTGACTAGCTGGTCAAGGTGGGAGTGTCACAACTGATCACTACTGACCAGCCAGTCAATGTGGGAATGTCGTGACTGATAACTACTGACTAGCTGGTCAAGGTGGGAGTGTCGCGACTGATAACTACTGACCAGCCAGTCAATGTGGGAATGTCGCGACTGATCACTACTGACTAGCTGGTCAAGGTGGGAATGTCACGACTGATGACTACTGACTAACATGTGGGAGTGTCACGACAATTAGGAAAATCCATGATGGACTAACAGCGGTATGTGAGCACTGTGGCTTAGCCGTTATATGTATAACAGTTTGCTTCCCTGACCCAGACCTATATTTTACTGTAATTCATCATTTCGAGAATAATGAACTGTGACTTCAGGTATAAGGAGACTAGAAAAAAATATAAGTGTGTGGTTCAGGTTATGTGACAGCCGCATAGAATCCCATCACATGTGGTGAGGGAAACGCGCCGAGAAAAGGTAAGTTCTGATTCAACATGTCGACTTTCTCGTTTAAATCTACAAATAATCGGTGTTATTTTTGGACGGGTGGCCGTAAAACACGAGAGGTTGACGAGCAGTGATACACCAGCGATAGCGATTGTATTACGTCGTCAACCTTGAGTGGTTCCAGAAACAACGTTAAAAAAAACCATCGATTATTGTATTTGTTACGCATGCTCCTTAATGGTGATTTCTAATTAGGAAATGCCGTAAACCATGGGTGTGATCTCGGCCACTAATAATCAATGGGTAGTGGTCCAATATGTTTTCCAGGGAGACTTCGTAAATCATGGGTAAGAATAACAAGCCCCCTCACCTCCCGTGCACTTCTCAGGTAGCGAGGTGTCTACAATTACATTCTCTCGTATTGGAAACAGTATATGGGAGACCAGGTGCATACCAGCCCTTTTTGGCACGTTTAATTCAGGCTTGATTCCGCAAATATTAAGGTCATATTTCGGCTAGAATCCTCTATTTCTGTAATTTAATATATCAAGACGCCTTCTACAAACCCGTTCATTAAATCATTTGTATAAATGGAATGGCGGTGGAGATTAAAATGGATGCGAAAGTGCATGTGGAACAGAATGGATAACTTTATATACGAAACCTTAATGGAGCTATAAACCAACATAGCTTCCACAACCCTTAATCCCCGACCAACTAAAATACAGACAGAAAATAAATCACCCCTTAATGAGGATAGCACTATGGAGAAATGTAATCCAGCTTCTATTGCGCCAGCGTATCTACCCGGAGTTCCATACTGTACACATTAATTAATAATATCGGGGCAGTTTGGTGCTGTAGAACAGCGGCATTTTCACGCCCCATAGCCAGCAGGTCCAAATTGACATCACGTGTTTAAATCAAAGCACACCTTATTCATGAATCATGGATAGACATCCCGCTTCAAACCGCCATATTGGTGAGGCGCGTTATAGTTCGTGGTACATGCGGACATTACATTAACTACACACGCATTCCGCATACATAGAGGGCTGATAGAATAGAGGCTCATTCTAACCGGAGCAGTGTGCCAACGTTACTGGTACAATAAAAATGGAAATATGCCTTAAAACATATGTTGTCCATGTATTGATGAAGATAAGGCAAATGTTTTACATCTTATCATTTACATGCCCTACAACCTCATGTTATTATTTACTATAGAAACAAATACTTTTATTATACCATAGGTATATAATTATGATAAAATGTGATGCTTATCTGATTAGATTAGTATTTCATTTTACTATATACCCATGCCGTATATACTGTAAATACGCACCGTTTTGGCACATGACGTAGAAATACTGTACGGACACTGGTCCGTACACTAAAATACGGACCACCTAGCCATACACATTTATTAAAATTTTGGTGGTTAAGAAAAATTAAATTGATTTTTTTTTTAATTTCGGGTATATAGTAAATATATAACGTCCAACCATGCTTGTACAAGTCACAGAACTCGATGCTAATTTACCGTTTGTACGGAACTCGGCGTAAACGCCTCGGTCCGTACAAACGGTAAATTAGCATCTCGTTCTGTGACTTGTACAGCATGGGCAGGACGTTATATATAATTACCCTGTGCATATCGTCCTAATGCTTACTGACCTCTGTAGCTGAAAATAATACTCACTCCCAGACTCGTCAATAGTATTTGACGGTCGGAGAGTTCATATTCATTTCAGGATACAACCCCAGTCAGTCTTCCTAATTTACACCCATGGCTGTATGAACTACCGTCCGCTCCTACCTATGTCGTATTTATACTAGTACGTCACCTGGGACCTGTTTCACTAGTTTCGTGACATGTCTGTGACACCATACAGACATGGGGGTTGTCTAATTTCGTGACAACACAAGTAGCTGCCCTTAGGAAAAGACAGACCTCAGACATAAGAATTAGAAAAATCTACACATCATGGACCTGTTTCACTAGTTCCGTGACAAAAGTGTTAGACGGATATGAAAAGTGGCACCAACAGTGCAAGCAAGAACGGACAAAACGAAGTCTAATGTCTAGTTCTTATGAAACCGGACACACCATCTAGACGCCATCTAGACATGTCACGAAACTAGTGAAACAGGTCCCTGGCGACGAAAGGGGTAGGTCTCCACGTAAATATATAAAGTCTCGCCGTTTTTAGGTATATCATGACATATTAAAACAAGCTGACTGCCTTAGTATGTCAAAATACTTGGTAATATTATTTATCAGTTCTATCCCTCTACCTTTGACATTCTGATATATCTGATCAATAAATCTTATCACATATTTTTGACATACAAAGACAGTAAGTCAGTTTTCGTATAGAAAGGTTAGTGTCACGTGAAGTCTGTGCTAAAAACGTAATAAAGATTGCGATGGAGTGACTGCATTCGTTTTGTATCTGTTCTAAATGCTACATCCAGTCTGATACGGACATTCATTGATAACAGACTGCACAGTACTGCATTGGACATCATGAGTATTACAGCGGCAGCAATGTTTTCCAGGCACTAGGTATCGACAGCAGTGTCTTCAAATAAGCTTGGTTAAATGCGGCACGTAATTACCCCTACATAAGAAGTGTGGAGGGTATAAATGAATCCAGAACCCAATTAGGGCAAGATAAACGGGCGAGCTCCGGAATACCCTGAGGCTGCATCTTACTTCCCTATCCTATTCCTCCGGTATGATCTCAACCTACATTATATATACTTCCCCGGATAATAGAATTAAGAAAAACTACTTTCTATATATTACCACAGCGCGAACTAATGTGTTATAAAAACTGTGAAATTAACTACCCAGCTATTGAACTTCTAGGAGAATATGCGACGTATTAGCACCATTAGGATTAAACATTTTCTCAATATACATATATCAAGAGTTTGAAATTACGTTTGGTTTCAGATATGAATAGACTTATTATAAGGATGAAGTACAGGATTAAATCAAGGTTTGACTAGAGGATTATCAGATATGCACTGAATGGCTAATTACAGACTTACCTACTGTAAAGGGACAGAGCCTGACAATCTGAAATATCGACTGAATTTATATACTGTTGTAAATGAGATGGACAGCTTATATACATACAAATGTAAATAATATGTGCCTATATCTTTGAGGATATACAACATGAATAAATGAATTTATACAAACATGAAAGTATATAAACATAACATAAGCATGTATCGATAAATACATATTATTATATATATATGTATGTATATATATATATATATATATATATATATATATATATATATATATATATATATATATATATATAGCCAGAGCCATACAGATTATGCAAACGTGAGCAATATTCAAGACTGTTTACGTTTATAGGTATCATTTTAAGATTTTTAGCTTAATCAGACTGTGCCTCCTTCACCACTCGGTGAGTTTGAAAAGATGGTAGCGTTAGTCTGTGGCAGATAAATCAGCTCTGAGACCCACCTCGTCGCCTTACGAGCTTATTCATCCGCCCGCACTCCTATCGAAGAGGTATTATGAGCTCTACATTTTAATGAGGCTATTGTCAGCTCGTCCCAAGGTGTGGATGAAGAACGAGCGACAATAACAAACGGCGCCGCATCAAAAAGTGCGGTGAGAATAACGAGTTCCCACTCGCCATGATACTCCGCATTCATCTTGTATAGGTGATCTGGATATATGTATGAGGCTAACGCCAACGTTAAGCCATATTTATGCCGCTCTGTATTTGTTATACAAAGCTATGTGTACTGTGTAAAAGCTATACGTACATATAATGTATGGCCTGTGTGTATAGCTTTATACCTACAAAATGATATGTCCTCTGTGGATAGATTTATATCTACAACATAATATATCCTCTATGTATGGGCTGATACCTACACTATTGTTTGTCCTCTGTAGATGGGTTTATACCAAGTTAGTTCGCACCTACAAAAAGGGATGTCTTTTATACATTTACTAAACCTCCAATATTGTATGTCCCTGTGTGTGCTATCGTAAAACTGGATGAGGTTTAATCTTGGCCACCGTATTCCCTGACTGGAGTTTGGCAAAGTGACTTCATGAGGCGAAGCCGAGTGAAGTCCGGAGCCAAAACTTCAGGAGTGGAATGCGGTGGCCAAGATTTAAACGAATCAGGTTTTCATTTTATCCTACCCTATCTCCTCGAATTTGGAATATTACGTGATAAGAATGCTGTATGCCACTAGTGGCATATAAAACTCCGTATGCCAGTCAGCGTGGCATACGGAAACCCAATGTTAAGCCTATAGGATTTTATATTAGGGGTAGGATAAAGATCTATACCTACGATATGTTATACCTGTTCTTAATCCAGTATCTTATCATGAAGATCCACGTTTATACATATTACAATCATTATTTTAGTATCCCCTTATTTACTCCTTGACATGGAGAAGAACAAGAAAGACGATGGAAGATAGTGGAACAGAATGGAGCCATTCTTAGGACGAGTACACGAGTATAAGTCAGCAAGGGCGCGGCGGCAAAACCGGGTAACGCAGCCGGCGCCACCTCTCAGCGCGACCGCGAACTAACATCTATGACATGTGCCTCTGACGTCACGCTGCACGCGCTCCGCTGGACTTGAAAGGAACTTTGACCCGCCCACCCACACCAAAAACTTTAATGACTGTCGTTCCTCCAGCCTAATTTCTGGACACGTTTTACCTCCTTGTATTTAGGTATAAAGTATACCCTGTTATACTACTTGTTTGTATACCCTGTTATACTCATCTCAATTCCACCTTGAATAAATTTCCTAAACTGCCGTTGCGCCTCTCGTCTTATTTATAATGTGGGTTCTGTACTACAGCGTGCTGCTGGATCGCATGATTCACAATTCCAAATAGTTTTAAATTTTACAGTTTTAAGATTCCCTAAGACCAGATAGCTTTCTATTCTCCCAAACCAGGAGTTCAAGGAGTTCTTCTTTCATCTACCTTTAAAAGTGTTCCCCCTTCTCAGATTCTGCGTTTCCAAACTTAATCTATCCCTTGCTACTTGACTTGGTATATTCAAAGGCCTCTTCCTAAATTTGTCCGTATTTGTGTGTTTGTTTATTTCAAACTTTTCAAAGCTATAGCTTAATAATTCCCAGCGTATTTATAGTCTCTACATCAAAGGTATTATACAGGTTTTCGGTTGACCAATTAAGGAAACTTAACTTAATCTTATATCTTATGGCATTTTTTCTATATCTAAACAATTTCATATAATACTCATTACTAAATTTTCTTAAATTTACGTTCAGACTGATTAAAATGCATCTATATACCAGTGTTTCATTATATTCCCCTTGGGATTTTCATTCTTCAATATTACAAACCTATACCATCACACCTGTACCATCACAGGTGTTGTATAGACAAAGTTCACGGCACTTCATACATTTTACATTCTTCAGAATCATATTTCACATATGTAATAACGCTATTTTCCATCGATGGTACATATTCCGTTGTACGGCACCACAGACTATTCTTGGGGAGTTGGCAATTGCTATTCAATGCATTGATCTGATATGCAGGCAGTGTTAGATATGCACACACAGACTGTTTGATACAGCTTCAGCTCCTCCAGGGCTTCACTAGGACCTAGTGGAGAAAGCACCAGGGATTGCGAGGGATCAAGCCTTCCCCATAGAACTACCCCCAACCCCCTATCCCCACATACCGTGCCCTCCGGCAGAGGGAAATACATAGTCTGGTACGAAGCGAAACAGGCCTATATGGATTTATATTCATCATACGATGTGTTCACAACACTGTCAGGACTTTTCATGCTCTGGGTATATATGTATAGAATAAAATCATGCATGTTGCTGCAAAACCCATACCACAGTTTGATATGTGGCACAACATTACTAGCCTTTGCTAAGCTCTTGGATGTGACTATAGTAAATGTATGATATTCCAAGTGACACAGTATTATTATACACAGATCATAATTTCTATTTCAGCAATATGATTGGCGAAGTTTTAAAGGTTCAGCTTGAATCAGCATGTTGGATGGTTTACAAGGAAACTAGTGATTTGCGTGAAAGAATTAATCATGATTAGAAATTCTAATTTTGGTGTGGGTTTCCAATGCTCGCCCCTAACAAATGTTCAAAGCATACTCATTATATATTTGCTTTAAAGAAACTTCTGTGTTCGGGTATCCCATTCAGGAAAACATTTTTAAATCAGAACATATTTTCCTGAAGTTTACAGTACAGCTTTAGTTCAAAGAGGAATGAGAAACATTGCAGATGGTGATATTTTAAGGGTGGGAATAGGGAGGACTTGGAGGAAAGCCCGGAGTTAGGGGACTGGAGGTTGGTGTCACTATGATATGGCCTCGAGGGGTGGGTGGGTGGGTGTAAGGGGCATGCACAGAGTGCATCAGGCCTTATAGACTGTTTGATCCCAGACACTGCTGGTGTCATTCCGCTTGTGCTACAACACCGGGAAAGCACCGAAAAGCTTGAAAGCAAAGAGTGAGAGCACCGCTGTGTCTGATGTGTATAGATTCGTGTACTGGAGTCTGCGGAGTCTGCTGTATAGTCAAGCTACACTGCACTCAACCAGCATACAGCACCAAAGACATACAAGCTGTGCACGTATGACGTGAGGTACGAGATACATTAGCACTGCAAATTTTTTTTTTTTTTAATACATAAAGCATAGACAGTTCTTTCTTGCGAAAGATCTTCCACTGCTAGCGGAGTGTCACAGAGCTAATTGTACATCTAGATATTCCTTTACCTTTTCACACAAATTAAGTTGTATACACTAGCTTATTTGTCTGGAAAAATAGCAGAGCTATTCAAGAAACTGAGTACCAGAAAGAATAATTGTGCAATTTCTAGTGTGGCTATCATTACAATAATTTTCTTCCACATAAAAAAAGGCATCCTGATAGGAATAAGGAAGGAATTCATTGGCAAATATTTCCAAATGGAAGGGATTTTTTTTACATATTTCTATCATTACAATCTTATTCATATTAATTTTGTAAATTATCTTATTATCCTATGACCCTGGATACAACGCATCATCAATCAATGACCCATTCCCATACTATAAAACAATCACATCTACATTCTTCATCTTGCATATAGCTTTTTGTATAACATGTTTGGTACAGCAAGTGATTCCAAAAGCCAATGGCACAATGCATCAGATGTCATGTGGCCAGAATGAACTCCATAGAGACATGGTAGCAGCACATTAGTACACAACACTCCGCCAGAGGGCATGCGTGTGTTCTGCGCGGCTCAATCACCAGCAACCTGTAAAAATCAATATCCACGCTCGTTTCGTGCTAGCTCCCAGAGACAAGTCATCAATGGGAGCTGCATGTATATGGGAAGTCAGGAGATATCTGATAAACATTGTGAACTAAATGTTACCAAGACTGCATTTTTTCCTCATATTTATTTTACTGATTAATTAAGCAATACCATCATTATTTTATATATGCATTTCCCTGAATGATACTCCCTCAACTGCCACCTACCGGGGTTCTGGTGAACTAGAGCTTGTTTCAGCATGGCACCCTGAACGAACCACGCACCTTTGGCTCTTTCCATGTATACCCGGCGCAGGGTACAGCGTACACGTTTACAATACACGATCGGCAACGAATTGGTTCTTCGGATCAACGCCAGGTATATTCGTGCAGTCTGTGTTCGTTGCTGGTATGCCATCACTTCCAGCCAGGCAAACCTATGTAATTCGGATCAGGTGTAACCGCTTTCAACACACCTTTCTACTTTTAATGTCCATACATTCCATACTTCAAGATTTTGTCATCTTGATGTCTTCGCTATCTAATTTACCGTTGTAGTTATTCACTCATGTGCCTTTCATTTGGTGACATAATTGTAGGCAAGATCGATCTTTGCTGTTTATCAGATTTGTAAATTCCATTCTAACCTTCTTGTGACAATAAGTTGTAGCAACTGCCAGAGCTATATCAACGCGTGTTGATGGGGTTTACCTTTTTTATTATTTTTTTTTTATTCAATAATCATTAAAGTCAAAACCAATCGCCAATTGTCGTTCTTCCTTACAGATGTCGTTGGACAATACATAAACGTAGACAGGACACACAAAGTAATCACACCGTTATAAATGAGCTAATAACTGTATTTTTATGGCCTGGCCAAGAATACCAGCCTTATGATAAGGCTGAGGCCTTCTGCCTCTTTATTGAGCTGACACATCCACAAGGAAAACATTGTAAAAGTTAAAAAAATTAAAAATTAAAGTATATATCTGGCTAATGATTTCAGTTATAATATATAATATATTCTCCAAGAACAATGTATAATAGATACCCAATAAGCCTTGTAAACCTTGTGATCTTGGATCACCGCTAATCATACGAATATTATATATTAATCAACTGTAATAGTTCCTCTTTAATTTAATTCCTCTGGTAGGTATTACGACAATGGCGAAATCTAGACTAGGAGATGATAGTCAGTGGTTTTAAAGTAGTCATAATAATAATTCCTGGTATACTGGGACCACATCAAGGAAAGGTGACTATATATACTTATATATGCGTGTGACCTACCATTATGTATATCCCAGTAAGTTCAGAATGTATATGACAACTATTTTTAATTTGTTTACACTGGTTGCAATGATTACCACATTCCTATCGTTAAGGGCAGAACCTACCAGGGCTGCGATGTACACCGACGCGCCTGAGAGGGTGCGTCCACCAACTACGACAGGGCTGCGACACACGCCGACAAGAAATTTCCAATCGGTGCCTTGTCGCAGCCTTGTCGTGAGGAGGGGAGCTGTCATGAGCCCTTGTCGCAGCCTGTCGGGAAGTGCACGCTCCACTTAAATATTCTATCATAGACCTCTGCGACATGCCACGACACGGCTCCAAAATCGAACATGTTCGATTTTGTCGTAACCTTGTCGGAAGGCCCCCGATAGGCCCCCGACAAGCTTCATGTCGCAGCCTGTCGTGGCCTTGTCGTAGCCTCTTGTCGGGAACTGTGGTCCACCAACCTTGACAAGGCTACGACAAGGCTTCCAATCGCAGAGCTGTCGTGGACCTTGTTGGAAAGCCGTTGTCGCAGCCTTGTCGTGGTTGGTGGACGCACCTTCTTATGGCGCGCTCTACGACGCACAATTGCATTGAATTTAATGGGCGTCGGGGTACACCGGGAGGTCTGAATTCTGCGTCGGCGTTGGTGGGTTCCAGGCCTTATACAAGAGACATCGATGAAGGAGATACAACCATGATGTACCATTCAAAGTGTAAAACTAGGTTCATTGTCAGGTTTCAAATACAGCAGCTCTGTCGTTTTTTGAGCAACCCATGAGGTGAGAGCGTCTATAGGGTGTGGTCGAGGTTTAGTGAAGGGTCTGAGAGTTGTAATACAATTGGGCGTGACTACGAGATCAGGCATTAAAGGAATATGATATGAAATAGTTATTTCCTCTGTGAATCATTTCAGTAAAATAATTTTCTTAGTCGCTTGCTGGTTTTATAGTGTATAATTAACATTCCTACTAGTATACATAAAGTGCAATTGAGAGCAATATGAGTTAACGATAAACCCCATATAACTGTCAATAGATAGGGTATCTAGTCAGTGGTTGTAGAGCTATGGGTTAATGTTCCTTCTGGGGGAATATTCAGAAAGGTGCGACGTTTTGTTAAGAATGTAAATATTTGCTTCGAAAGTTTACTTTTGTACCACGCATCAAAGGCCTATTACTCTGGTAAAAACGCCAGACCCCACAAATTACCAACAAAATTCTATCACATACCATAACTAGATCAAGGACGTAGGCTTAATTCATTTTCCCTTCTCACCTTGTTTCCATTTTAAGGGACAGCTAATGAATTTAAAGACATCAAACGTATTTCAACATTTTAAGCATTTCAGCAGTTAATCATATTGACGAGACAACAGAAAAATGAAACCAACAAAAAGAATTAATGTCCTAATTGAGATTTCAGTCTTTCAGATTTTCTTTCGTAATCAATCAAGTGCATTTTGAAAGCAGGTTAATTGCCTTAATTTAGGAAATTAAAAAGAGAACTTAGCACAAGCCTACCCTCGCCTGCCCCCTTTAAATAAAATCATCTTTTCATCTCTTACACCAAGCCCTGGCCGCATTTGATCACAAACACAGAGAAAATGGATAACAAACACGACAAGGGAAAAGATCAATATCTACAATTTTTCCTTTGTTTTATCCGCATTTCCACCCCTTCCCCCCAACCTCCCGTGTTCTTTCCGAATACTCCTATGATCCTCTCTGGTGCGTAAACAGAATGACTGGGAAAGAGTTTGTCTTATCTTCCTCGATTTAGCACCTGTCTGGTGGGCATGTACTTCAGGCCGTAACTGAGAGCGGTTATTTTTATGTCACCCACGTAACCTCCACAATCCTTTTGATGGTTGGGGATCATTGCCATCCGTTCGTTTGAGAAGAAACAACCACTGTCTGCGCCTCTGCACAACGCTTCCGCTCCCTCCCCCTTTCCCTTTAGTTGGACCCGGTTGAGGTTAGTCAGTCTTTGGTCCATTGTACTAGTTACGCTTCACTGGGCTCTGACACAGAGCCCACTAATTCGCATTAGGCCGCCCTCAGAGGTCAACCAGTGCAGCGTTCCTATAGCGTCAGTGGCGCCATCTACCGGTGATTGTGAGGCTCCACAGGAACGCTATCTTCCTACTTATTATGGAGCGCCGTTCTTTCAAATATTACGTAAATATATATATTGGTATGGATTTGATAACTCAATTTCAACTGATTCAAGATATGGTGATATGACTTTTTTCTTGCGTTTATTTATGTTTTATGTGTCGTCAATGGGAAACCAAAGTGTCAAAAATCAGTTGTGAGGCAGGTTTTCATATCATATTGGTGTGTGACAAGGTTTTCATATCATGCTTCATACAAAGATCAGAATGCAATATGTCGATATATACAATGGTCACAAAACACTATCGATGACATTAATTGCATGAATATGAGAAAATAAGATGAGCGTTCAATCCATGGAAACCTTGGTAATCAATTTCAGACAAGTTTTCTGAAAGATGATTTAAATACAACTCACAATGGCCTAACAATAGCGAAAGTAAATTCGGTACATTAGGAAGTGCAATCAAAGTCTTGTCATCTGCAAGAGTATTAATATCAAGTATAACCTCGTGGTATTATCGTATTTCAGTGTTTTATGTGTTGATGAAGTCTATTATATTACAATGCACGGAGAGTGGCATTAGAAGAGCAGGTTGCCGTATTATTGGCACAGTATCTAGTTACAGTTGCCCATATCTTGTGCTAAATACCCACCTTGACTTTCCTGGAACTATTTGGATAGCCAGTCCCAAAACCCATACTAGTACATTTATATATCACAGTATGAAGATTTCAGTTAATACAACTTCTTTGTTTAAACATTTGCCCACAACCATCAAAGCCTGTTTTCTGAAAAAATGCAATCTTATTTCATCAATTTATTTTATAAAACCTTTCTACAATCCGATTGTGTTTCGATATTTGAATAATTACACATGATTAACCAGAATTCTTTTGGGTTTTTTTTTTACCGTTTTTTGATCGATTTTAATTTGAAAACACCACTGTTCTGTGGTTATCATTCCAAGTCTGTATATATAGCACTAAGGCTCACTAGACATTGCTCCTTACGACAAGGCCGCCGCCACAGCCGTCTGCACACCCGTCTTCATCCATCGGCCTACCTAAACACAATACACTGATACTGTGTGAAGACAACAGAGGCCTTCGGGTTGTGCCAGGGTGGGCAGGTTGGTGAGGTTGTAAGGGGAGTGGGTAAACTTTTATTTATATTTTTTTATCTATAAGTATCTATATGAATAAGCTAAACATAAAAACATAAAAAGACATATATGTAATGTATATATGCCCCTGTATATATATAGCGCATAGTATATTTTTTAGCGCAGGAAAACATGCTCACCTAATCACCTAGAGTTAGAATGGTCAGACGTATACTTCCAGGTTACTGCAAAAAATCTAATACTTTACTATCCATGTGTCGACTATAAAGGCCTTGTAAAATGAGCAGGAGTCCAGTATCCAGGCTTGCAATACCCCCTGCCCCAGTACTGACTTGGTTCTTAAAAACAGAAATTTTTATTTATAGTTTTTTAGGACAAATGATTCGGTGAATCCTGTCGTTAAATGATAAATATCTAGTTCTGAATACTATAATCTATTACTAGAAATGGAAATCTGTCAATTCCGATGGGACAGACTTGGTATTCAACCCCACTTGACCCAGACCTGAAAAACAGCTTTACTCACATTCATCCATTCATAACACTCTGGGCCTGAAGCCCCTCTATTTCAAGTCATGCCATAAAAGCCCCACCCCACCCCTACCCTCCCACAACCCCTGCCTATCTACCTCTACCAAGGAGCTAAGTGCACTAAAGAGCTTAGTTGTACTGGTTCTCTTCTCTGTTACCACTATAACTTCACAATGCATGGACATTTCAGACTACCAGTTCTGATGGGACAGACCTGGCTGTGTAGCATTGGCACTTCCATAACTGATGGGACAGAGGTTCTTATCAAATGATTATAGTGCAATGACATTATTCATGTGTTGATTTTTTTCTTACAGAGGAAATTGTGCAGCATTGGAGGGGTGCACATGTAGCTGGAAGGATATACTATTGTTCATCGTGGGAGCGAGCACATGTTACCACCAATGGGTTTATGGTAGTTTTGAACAGGGAGAATGAACTGTGTAATTAAATCATGATACTGAATAAAAGTGTGCGCTGCTCGTCTAAAAAAAAACCAAAAAAAACTGATGGGACAGACCATTTGCTTGGCATGATATCTGATGGGACAAATTTGACTACATAGCATTCATAATATAGCTATTTCAGAGACAGTCACTCCATATTAGAAACCACTGACACAGACACTCCTTACCTTCCTCCACTGTTAAGATTACTGAGTCTATAGCACTTCGATCTATATATGATTTGATTAAGAAACATTTTTGGATGCATTAGGATAAGTTGATTTTTTATTAAGTAATTGGTTGACATCTGTTCACACATGTAGATTTCTAAACTATAATGAATACTCCCGTTGGTGATTATTAAGAAAAAATACTAAATCCATTCTCTAGGTTTATTAAAAACATTTTTGATACCGTCAAATACAAATGGCCTACTGATTGATAATTTCCTATGATATTGGCTCACTTTTATTTGATAAAATGATTCAGGTATACCAAGCTCTGCCATCATAAATGGAAATAACATTTTCACCATGTATTTGTATATGCATTGTACACATGCATTTCCGTGGCAGTGTATAGATGAATAAAACACATTTGGTATTGTACTAATCAAGTCCCTTAGACCTACAAGAATACTATCGTAAAACTGGATGAGTTTTAATCTTGGCTACCGTATGCCACGACTGGGGTTTGGCATAGTGATTTCACGAGGCGAAGCCGAGTGAAGGCCGGAGCCAAAACTCCAGGAGTGGAATGCGATGGCCAAGATTAAAACTAATCAGGTTTTGATTTTATCCTACCCTGTCTCCTCGATTTTGTAATATTACATGATAATGATTCTGTATGCCACTAGTGGCATATAAAACTCCGTATGCAAGTCAGAATGGCATATGGAATCTCAATGTTAAGCCTATGGGATTTTATATTAGGGGTAGGTTAATAAATGAATGCAAATATCATAATCTATTGTGCCTATCGCAGCTTCTATTGTGCCTAGTGCAATGTATTATGCCTATTTCAGTCTCTGTTGTGCATGTCTGGTTTCTTTGTCTTTTTTCAGTTTCTACTCTCAGTCTCTATTGTGCCTATTAGGGCCATCAGTCTGTACTGTGCCTATTGTAGTTTATGTTGTGTCTAGTGTAATCTAATGTGCTTATTCAAGTCCCAACTGTGCCTATATCAGTATCTATTATCACCATTTCAGTCTCCATTCTGCATAATGCATTCTTCTTTATCATTTCAACCTCTTTATTTCTCTAATAACATTAGAAGCAGTATCTATATCACCAACATGGTATTATACAGACTACTACGGCTATGGATATTTTGTATTGGCGACGAAATAAAGAGCAGAACGGCTTCGCAAAACCAA
Organism: Alentia gelatinosa; assembly: GCA_950022655.1. NCBI lineage: Eukaryota > Metazoa > Annelida > Polychaeta > Phyllodocida > Polynoidae > Alentia > Alentia gelatinosa. Next base: position 55,270,350 of record OX465587.1, on the reverse strand, counting down.
GTATTTCCTTCCTGCTCTTTGACTTTTGGCCAAGGCGGAAGCTCTTACGGAGGAGGGTTACAAACGGAGGCGGTTGGTTCAGAAGCCGTCTCCCGGGTCTTTGCCCGCTTTTTCTTCCCTTGTCGATGGATCTTTAAGACCTGTGTCAATGTTTTCTTTGCAGCAAGGTCCGCTGCGGAAACGTATCGACTACACCTCTAAGTGGTTCTATCATTCCACACCCCGTGTCATACACTAGCAACGACAACAAGTTCAAAAGACAAATAGGCCACTCCTGTGAGATGTAAATGGGAATCTCTTTATAAAAAAAAACATGTGCTTGAATCATAGTAAGTATGTATGCAATATGCAAACATTTCAACAAATTCGAACACTGAATGATATTTCTGTTGGTATTCCATAAGATGAAACGGATCTTGGGTTAAATAAGGTGTGTTTCTAGACCTTTTTAAGCAATTCTATTGAAGAACAACGCTCACCTGGTGATTTTTTGATGGGTTGATAGAGCAGATACCTTCCACAGATGATAAGTGTTGTACCTGAATATTGTAGGTTGATATAGTTGCCATAAGGGAGAAATGCTTCTTTATTATATGCCCGTGCAGTACTTTCAATACTTATATACTGCTGCTCCATTTTCCATAAACATCTTCTGTTCCGTGCATTCAGATACGAAACGCATTGACACATCGATGGAGTGTAGACTTTCACTTCAACATGGTTTCTATGCCAATTTATGATAACATATCACTAATGAATACGGATCAATATAATCATACTGTACTTGATACAAAATTCGATGAGGCCGAAGTTTATTCACGGAACTCAGCCAAAAGCCTCGTTCAGTAATAAATGTCAAGCCTCACCTCCTTTGTTTTGTGTACAGCATGGTAATGGTGTTTCATAAAATTACTTCATTTTGGCAGGTTCATAGAGACGTCACATCACGGAGATGATAGTGTACCCGATTGATATGGACTGACTCAGGTTAATGTGCACTTAATACAACCACAGTTATGTGCATCCTTACTTTACCTGTCCCGGAATGGGTATATACCACATGTGATAGAAAAGTGTCTCATAACAGGATCACAAGCATTTAGTGTCAGGCCCTTTGTAAGGCCTCTGTGGGTCCGTTATTTAGGTTCATTTTTAAACTCCATTAACATGAATAAGCCTTTGCCATAAACATCCAAACATAATTTTTTAAGAGAACTTATATATCAGCAAGACCTAATTCGTAAAAATATATTTCACCTTCGCTTGCATCTTTTAGAATTTGGTGAATGAGATATATTTTGATTCTTATTTTGTACGATTTCACACTCATTTATCAATGGTAACCACGTAATTTGTTCCTATAGTTTTTTTGAAGACAGTATACAACATACAGTAGTCTATTGACAAAAAAGTACAACACAGATATACCACATCTGTAGTAATAGTATCCAGCATCCAAGTAATGCTCCAATCTGATTGCATGCATTGTTACACACAGGTTCAATAACGAAAGCGATGCCGGAATAACACAGGCGCGTCATTACACGGGCCACAACCCTATCGACATGTGAGCGAATATAGAGCACCCTTTATTGGCAAATGTGAGTATTGTATTTCCAGATTGTCTAGAAGGATTTGCTCTGTATTACATGAGCATGTGGTGGAAATACAACTTCACGGCTGCTTTGCTGTATGTCTAGGCTTTGCTTCTTGCCCTCCGGCAGATGTGGGACAAACACTGATACAGGCTGATTGAATTTCCCCCAAAAAACGTTTTGTATCACTCCATCTGTTATACAATTATGAAGGCTTCCCAGCAAATGCTCAGGTGAATTAATGGGATTATATTGGATGCAGTTTCTACATGAGGAGTGCCTGACAGAACCATAATTTAATTTCAAAGTAGTATATATTGTTAAAGGCTTAGAGCACTATATACCGAGAGTTGTACAATCCTGAAGGTAAAAGGCATCCCCTTGCTTCGGCATAACCTGTGGGCATATGACCTCTCTGTGGTAAGTTGTCTGATATACAGTGCCTGGCGGAATGATGGAATGAAATGTAGAGATAGGTCCCATAAGTATATGGGTTCGTAAATTCAAGTTTGTTCAATTCAGAATATTACCATTTATTCATACAGTAAATCATTTTAGTTAAACTAGTAAGGAAATCAGAATAAAGGTTCACAGAGCTAAGGTTTTGCCATTGGCAACAAGCATGGAGACTGTCATATTGACAATATTTTCGGGCTTAATCCAGCGTATTATTGAATGCATTCTAGGTATCAACTGCAACAACACCAAAGCGGTACGGTGTGGATCGAAGCAGGCAAAGCTGGAGAGTCTAAATCTTTTAGGAGAAACTGATGCCATAGTTTAGAGAAGGTAAAAGGGACGACGAGTTAGGGGGCATATCAGATACACCTATACCGTTTTATATAATGAGCAGCAGATTTACTGCCGATATGGTATCTATAATCTTGACTGGTATAACTATAAAATTAGGGGGAAATTCTGAATTGACCGTCATGGACCTACAAGGTACTGCGATGAAGACAGAATCTGGCGCTGAATGGTTCAGCTGATTTGTAGATTTACACAAGCACTCAAACTTTATCCTCAAGCAACAAAAACAGGAGCAGCCCGCGAAGGTCAGCCGACGAAGTAATTAAAATATCCGGCACAGAAATCTTCAATCAGAAAGCCTGGAAAGGACACCGTATTAAACATGGGCAATACACGTAGGTTTGCCTATGTGTGGAGCCAACCTCTATACATGGCCTTGTATGGGATGGGTGAGAGGGGGTAAGGTACAAGGTCTATGGACTTGTATTTCACCAACAACACGGTCTCATGTACCAGACTGGCCATTTGTGGTACTAAAAGATGGCACAATTTGGCATTAGCACCCCCTACTTCCATTTCTACTCTCTACACCTTCCACAAATGCCGCGCACACGCTCGCCCCTCTCCTCTTATAAGCACCAGGAGCCTGGCTTCCTACACCACTTTTGCATCAGGCGTATGGCGAGTGGTCGAGGCAACAGATTCCCAAATCAATTCATTTCGAAAAGACCAGGTGCAACCCACCCCTCCCCTCCATCCTCAATCCACACACCCCACACATTCGTCCCACAAATCCAGCTCCCTATGCACTAAGCCTCCAACGAAAGCGGCACATTGGAAATCTCCTTGGCCGGAGGTCGGGAAATAATGTAGATTGCTTCCGGGGACACACTTAGAAGGCAGGATACTCTCACGGCCATTCCCATAGCAGTGAGCAAAGGAGGAAGGAGCGCTAGCCAATAAATATTAATAGTCAAAACCAGAATAGAGCACTAGGTGTAAGCGATAAGAAAAGGGACGTTTGAGGAGGGGGAAAAGGAAGGAAGATCCCCACCTCAGCCTGCTAGGACACCATAAGGCCAGGCAGACGGGGCTGGGTTTGTATTCTCATTTTGAGGACCTGTATCTGTTGATTTCTCTAGGGTGTCATGATTGCCTTTAAAAGCGGGGACTTGCCTGGGATAAATTCCGCTATGAGGACAATGGCGGGCAATGGGCGGGACGGGTGCCGGGGACCCCCTGGAGGCCGACCGGAGAGCATCCTGGTGACCATCTCGGGAACTGCCCCCTTATTGGTTATTATAGAAATTTAGTATCTTTTCTTACTTCTGGCGCCAGTATTATCAATTCATTATATTATATCCATTAAATTGATTGTAAAACATATTTCTCATGACTTTTCTGATTTTCTTTTTTAATTTCATTGCGAAGTGCATACTGGGATATCATAGAATACGTATACATGTACAACAATTTGATATTCAGTCACAATATGATAGATGAACTAGCCGGTGATAATATGTCCCTAATAATGTTCCATTGTTCCTACTTAAAATAAACTAAAAGAACTGGAATTCAAGACATCACTTCCTCTTTACTAAAATACGTACAACTTTCCTCCATAAGTGGTCTAAGAGGACATACGCGCACCCTTCACATTATCGATCGCTATGCCGGTGGTGTCATTGAATGGTGTGCTTACTGCATAAAAGGAACTCAGATTGAAGAATTCATTTCTTCATCATCTCGAGAAAAAGGAACACAGGGAAGGGAAAGAAGGATATAAAGCCCTTCATTGATCTAACGAAAATAAGGGTATATAATTGGGATGTTCCTTCCCAAAGAGTAAAATTTCATTTGCAGTTTTTATTTATTCATTTTTTGCCCCATCCACCATGAATTTTCTTGGTCCACCCTTGGAACCTCCCTCTCTGGGGCACCAAAGAAACGAAGGATCTGGTTGGAAGCGCTCAGTATTTCCACGATATTCATAATTCAGTATCTTGAGTTTTTAACCAGGTAAAATATTCACAGCCCGGATTTTAATTGGAGTCACCCATCCAGCTTGGTGGAACGTTACGCAACGGTTTGGTAACGGGTGCCGCAAGTTTTAGTGTTTAATGCCTCAGTGTCAGCCTAAATGATTCTAAGTATCAGTTACCAACATTCAAACCACCTTGAAAAATTCAATAAGCTGGACATAAAAGATATATATGAAATGCAGTGCTGGCAAGACTGGGAGGAGATTAAATTACTGTCAGAAGGATACAGCTCGACAAAAGGTTTCACTCCTTGTACCACAAGATTATGTAAAGTATCGGCTGTAATTTCTTTTCAAAGTTAATGTTTCTCCTCCTCCCTAAAGGGATGTGAAACATTTTCTGTTTTGTAAAGCATCGACAATTTGCAAGCCAGACTAGGAAATAATTAACTCTTAACTGTGTATCCGATAACAGAAATACATTGACGCATTAACTTGCGATACTTATTATCATGGGAAGCTTTGACAAATAACAATGTCATTAGGAACATCCATTACACACTACACAATTTTAATTGCTGTATGAAAAACAATGGATAATTGGAAATATCCGTTACTGATCCATGCTGAATAAATCCCATAAGGCGTGCGAATTATCAGATTTTGGGACATTTTATGACTCAAAGTTGTATCTTCCTTTTCCATAGGGAATAGAAATACAATGTTTAAGATTATTACAGCTAGATATATTTACAGTGCAATGCTTAACTATTTTCAACGGTAGTGCGCTTCAAATACCATCTATAAGAATGTGGAAAATTTGAATACAGTGTTTGAAACACAGTTTTTAATGAATATCAGATTTTAGGCTCAGCTACAAATATGACGTACAAAAGACGGTGGGGGCGCGACGCAATTGCAATAGGTGTGAGAGAAAAAAAGATCATCACTGACACAACGGCATTGTAGAGATTTTTTTCTAATTTTACAAAGAGGGCAATTACAATCACCCAGTACCATACATATATACATACATAGACATGGACAAATGGAGTGGAACAAGTATGACATAGACATGAGGGGTTGCTCTTGGATCGGGTATATCCGGTAATGTGTAAAAGAAATGCTACGTTATTTTGGTGATTATTTTCACCTGTTCTTTGGTTTCATATCTCACTTCTGAATACATGTAGTTCATTCTGTGTTCTTAACGTACTAGTTTATGGAATGCCCTATTCGGTTTTTTATCTTAGCTCTTTTCCAGGTCTTCTGTTATACTCTGCTCTCAGGTCATATGACTCCTAGTTACAGCCATCCCAGGTCATAGGACTCCGATCCAGTTCAATATTCGAAAAAGCTTATACAATTTTATTCTGGAGTGAATATCAGGTGATAGGTTTTAATTTCCCCTTTAAATTCGTTTTTAGATCGTATGCTCTGAGTTGGATGTTCAAGTTGATTACACAGAAAATCACGTGAGCGAGGATAATGCAGCAATATTCAATATTTTGAATCTCGTCGCGTCCAGTCGGTGGACATTCTCTATGTTTGGGGATTACGGAGACAAGACTATCGTAAAACTGGATGAGGTTTAATCTTGGCCACCGTATTCCACGACTGGAGTTTGGCAAGGTGACTTCATGAGGCGAAGCCGAGTGAAGTCCGGAGCCAAAACTCCAGGAGTGGAATTCCGTTTGCAAAGATTAAAATGAATCAGGTTTTGATTTTATCCTACCCTATCTCCTCGATTTTGGAATATTACGTGATAACAATGCTGTATGCCACTAGTGGCATATAAACTCCGTATGCTAGTCAGCATGCCATACGGAAACCCACTGTTAAGCCTATGGGATTTTATATTAGGGGTAGGATAAACAGATAGATGCAAACAAGATGTAGAGAGACAACAGAGACAAGACACAGATACAACGAGACGCAGACTAAACGCAGACGAGACGCAGACGGAACGCAGACACCATGCAGATCTGAGACAAAAATATAACGCAGACACAACAGAGACAAGACACAGATACAACGCAGACGAGACGCAGACGAAACGGAGATGAGACGCAAACGAAACGCAGACACCATGCAGATGAGACGAAAAGATAACGCAGACACAATACAGAGGAAACACAGACGCAACGCAGATAAGACGCAATTGGAACGCAGACGAAACGCAGACCAGATGCAGACACTACGCACCCAGATGTGGAGCAGTTCTACTTCTCCCTTCAACCAATAGAGCCTCCAGAGGTTACTAAACTCCCGATTATCGCCCCGGGTAAAGCAAAGTTCTGCTCCCGATAGACTTGGCACACTACAACAAAACGAACTACAGTTTTCTGATTTATAATTGGAGAAACTGAATATAATTTCGGATTTCCATGTAGAAATAGCTGAAATTTCCATTTCTGACATCAGAATTTCAATTTGAGGATGTCTGAAAACTGTTAAACTGCATTAATTCTGGATTACGGGTAGGGGGTCTATCACTACACTACGTCGGTAATCAGCGATATCCGGAACTTGTCAACAGACTGAATTACGGGATACCTCAATAGGGTCTATAAGTATCCCTCCTGGTATCATAGGATCCCCAAGCAAAGTAATTACAACACTGAATGTACCACAAGTCTGTATCTCTCTTCTTTATAGCCAGTTACGTTTGTGACTATACAACACCGGAGAATTGGTTTGTTTGTTTATTTAACGTCCTAGGGGACCTGGGAGTATATAGGGACTAACTCATGGTTCACCTTTTCTCACTGGTTTTATGCCACAAGGGTGGAGATCGAAACTATGAGATGAATACAGGCAGAAATCCCACCCCTACACATTTACCGAGGTGAGAGATCTTTTATTTCTCACACCACATTGACATGGTATGAGAACGATAGGCCTTTGATATAGCAGTAAATCTACCACTCCTGGGGATGGCAGAGAAAGGTGGCTGCAGCAGGACCCGAACCCTCAACCTTGGGATTACAAGTTCAGTGCCTTAACCACTTAGCTAACCCGAAACCCTCCCGCCCTTAGGCAGATAAACAGTAGTGCAAACTAGTTGCAGACGCTCTATAGAGTCCATCCCGCGTGATGTCTGTCTAGCCTTATCATGAAAGACCCCGTGGGTATTAAGCCTACAGGTAGTGTTAACCCTTTAAGGACGGGTGCCTGTGGCCAACCTACCGCCTTGAGGACGGCTGCTGGTGGCACTGTATACCGCTAGGGGATGGGCACACAGTCGTTAAAACCCATAATTCAATTGTTTAATCACGTGATATGATATATAATCTTAAATATTTTATTTCTTTTGAATAGAAATATTAATAATGGTATCATACACACATTTTGTGAAAATTTCATTAATGTTCCTCCATTATTTTTTGTTAAAAACGATTTTTTAGGTTTTTGGGAAATGATGCCTCAAGGCATCATTCGCCCAGGCCTGGATGATGCCTCAAGTCATCATTCGCCCTTAAGGGGTTAAAGTGGATACACAGAATGCCTCTGAAAGCTATCATAAAACGACTTACAACTTTAATGAGCTCTAGATGTCGGGGCGCGAGTGGCCATGAGCCGCAACACGGTCTACATAATAGCATTTATCAGGTTTGTTCAATCTCTTTTGTTCTCGGTGTTCAGCCATGAATGTTTAATTCCTGACGTATTGAGGCAGTATGTCGAACCGGCAATAGATTCAGCCCGCAGTTTCCGGATTCAGCAATACAGAGAGACAAATCCAATGCACACAGGACCATTTTTATATCAACGCCTAACACGCCTTTAATGAAAATGCCATTTCCGTTGAGATCGACTATTATAAAGGCATTTCCACCTTTCTCTTTCATTTGCCATTTTCTATTTCAGGTTTCTGCATTCATATCTCCAAAACCGCCTGCGGATGTGGAACGGGAAGAATAGATGACTTATCTTTGCACTAAAAGAATAATGTTAATTAGACCCTCATTTCTACTGAGCAAACACAAGGTAGTTTGTCTATAAGTTATGAATAATCCCCCATAGTCTTTATAGTAGTTCTTTTAATATTCAGGCAAACTGTCAGTATTTCCTATGAAGTCTAAAGGTAATTAATCAGAAGGGAAATAAGACAACGCGTCGGAGACATCATTGTGCGAAGCTACTAATCTGACAATAAAACATCTGACGGGTTAGACTGATGGGTTTAGATCACCTGAAGAGGGAAAGCCGACTTTCCCAATGTCGCGACTAAATTATCAAATAGACCTCCAATCTGTCACACGGAGGTACTTGTGTCTGTCGCCTCTGAAGGTTGACTGAATGGCTGAATGAATATTCATACGGTACAACGTCTAATATCGCCAAGCTGCTGTGCTCCTGGATTAAAGCCAAAGGTATCATTTATATCATTCCATTGGCAACAAATAATAAACCAGTGAAGATCAAGGATATTGGAACAAGGTGCAAGGAAAATCTCTTTTTTTTTCTTTTTTTTTTACATCGCTTTAAGCGCGATACAGGACTTTCGCCCTTCTATGCTATTCTGGTGTAGCAATCCACTATCTACTCCCTGTTGTTTACCTACTAAGGAGCACCAATAAGAAGTACATCCAATAGCAGCGTTGATTACAATACTGAACCTTAACTTAAAGCTGAAATACGGGAACTAATCTTAATGATAATTTCAAAAAATAAAACGCCGCCCTCTCACTGTGTGAGAGGGCGGCCTGTGTGTTGTGCACCTGCCCCTGACCGCTCACCCCGTCCCCACGTCGCAGTCTGCGCTGTGTGGGGGTATATAGGAGCCACACTCAGGGGCATGGTGGTCAGTCTACAGGGTGGGAGCTACAGGTGAAGTATGGAGGGTAGATCTTATATTACATGAATCCCTACAGAGTGCAGTTATTACACAGATACACAGACAAAGATACACAGATACACATACAGATATATAGAGAGACACATGATACACAGAGTTATATAGATAACTTCCCTCCCTCCAACAAATATCATGTTTACAAATAACCCTTACAGGACCAGTCCAGCCTTGACCCCCATGTCATGGCTCACTGCCCTGCTAACTTTCTCTCATCTGGCCTTGCATATTCATTGCAAAATGTGCACAATACTGTGAGATTATCCTGAGTAAATATAGATACACAGATACAGGTACACAGATATACATAGATATTGAGCATATATTGTATTAGTTACCATATGTTCTTCTGGTCATTGTTCTGCCTATAGTGCTTGTCATGGTCGGTAATCACGGCTGTGTGTACACTGCTGAGTGTCAGGCATGACTGACTGCCCTCAGCTCTCTACCTGTCGGTTTTATAGCTCCAGTCTGACAGTCGGCGCAGGTAACGATGCCCTAACACTACTCCCATGCTTAAGCATTGGAGCAGAGCTCCTATAGACGACCATTGCCTCAAAGTTGTCCAGGGTACATGTACACAAGGCCTGACAGCACCCCATGCTACTCCCAGTGAATAAATGCCCTAGGTGGTCCCGTTCTGCACATGCTCAGCCATGTGGAGGGCGGGGCCTATTCTCTTGAATTAATTAACAGAGATTAATTGCTTTATATAAGCTTTAAGCACCTCCAGCCAGTGACTCCTAAGAGGAATACATTAACCCTAACAGAGGAGAATAAAGAGCGTTGCTGGTCTCAGCGATGATAACAAATTTACGAGTTAAAAAAAATTGTATAATATTTGGTATAGTCGTTTTGGACAATCGTACCTATTTATTGGACAGCATGTGATAAATAGGTGGGCACTTAGGGAAAGGGTAGGTCGCTATCTAAATACATATAGATATATACACAGTATTTGTATTGCGTAGTTGGCTCGCATTCGCTCCTTTATTACTGCACTTCAACTACGTGGAGAATACGGCCATGTATATAAAAAATCATGGTTATGTTGTATTTATTATTCAGTATTGCGAATTGAAGTTATACAAGGGAAGGCAAAATGGCTGCTGGTCATCCCACGCTTTACTTCACACCATAGAGACCTTTTCCTAGTAATCTCCTACGTGCATTATGAGAGGTTCGTATTAGGTGGGTAATTGAGGGACAGATAGGTAGGCCTATACAGTTATGCAAAAATAGTCCCGAATCTATGGTAAATATCTCAGAACAACGACTAAGGTCAGTAAGACCCATAATAAAGAACTAGAAGTAAAGCCTAGGGAGCGGTTTATCATCCTTTTGTATAATCCTTTATCTAATCCTCGTATTGGCAAAACATATCAAGGCATCCCTAATAAATCATTTCGCGCTGCTCGCAAGAGTAAAAAACACCCACTTTGATTGGTTCTCAGGGAATTGGTCCAGAAGGCCGATGTATATAGAGTTAAGCCAGTGATTTCTATTGGATAAAAAATACCACGTGATCTCGATTGTTGACAGAGCGCATGCGCTGTAATGACATTGGTATATCTGTCGAGACCAGGCTCTCCAGTGTCTGGCAGACCGACCCCCCCCCCCCCCGACCACAGTCCCCCGGACCAGACCACCGCCGCCGGCCGCCTACGGTCACGGTAATCGCCGCGGGGCCCCCTAGCACAATGAAGATGGCGACGTCTGGTTCTGGCAGGCGGGAAGGGATGAGAGGCCAAATCATATTTGGTGTTGGGGCGTGTGTATACTGCCTGGTCGTGTGGCTGTGAATACAGGGGGATGGGAGGGTGTGGGTATTGGGGGTGAAGGCTGGCGGTGGATTGGGCTGGCAATTGCGGATCGTCGTGGAAGGGTGGTGGGTTGGGTGTAGATATCAATATCCAGGCGGGATGTGGACTTGGAATAAACTGGTGTGCATTAGAGAAGTAGCGAGTTGGGTATTTATACACGGTGAATAGGGTGTGGTTTAGGCCCTGCACCCACCGAGGCCGATGGTCTACGATAAACTATATTGACTTTGTAAACAGTCCGGATTTTGTATTATACTTATAATGGAAGACCACCTACTTTAAGGTGAATTATATGTGAAATAAAAAAAATTTAAAAAATAAAAATTAAAAAAAAACAACCTCCCGATATGCTACGATTAGATGTGGAAATATTGTAACCTAGTGTCAGACCCCCGATAATTCAAATTGTGGAAATAGATGTCTATCGTAGACTATCGGGATGGCTTAGGAGGACAAAAACGTAAACCATGGTCACGATTTGCCCACGATTCAATCCGTGTATCAATGTAGATCTCAGACATAATTCTATTGTTAAAATATTCTAAAATTTTCCAAATGTTGAATAAATCTGGACATTTTTCTAGAGGTATTTACAGCATATTGTGATATTATTTTCAGACACTCAAAGAATCAAAATGTAGAATAGACCTGAATTAGAATCATAATTCCGATATAAAACTATCATTTTCAGACAGTTAGACCTAATGAAATAATATCATATTCACAGCGATTAGATATGTACTGCGCTGTACCTGGTTATGAAATTGCATTTTCAGTTTTCTAACCCACAAAAGATATTTTAAGTTAAATAGCCTCCCGATAGACAGCGATAGGCTAATAAAAAAAAATCCAACATGTTGCATCTTATCGGACCTCCAGGTGAAATTTTATTGCAGTCGGGAAGTCAATCGTAAGGCCCATCGGGACCAGAATCGGCGTCAGTAGATGAAAGAGAGGAGTTGTAAGTTGGAGATCGCGTACTTTGTGATACAGTGGAGATTGTGGTAGAATATGCCAATCCTACTAAAGTATAACGTATGCCCCTCTTTTTTTATTTGTTTATTTACTTTGGAAGGGTATCGGCGATTAGCCCGTATGAGATACCTTAACAGCCTAAATGATACAATCAGCATGTAGATCTATGTAATAATAAAACTGTTTTCTCTGGTTTGGAGGATTAAAGAAGAAACCAACAAGTTTTGGTCAAAGACGTCGTTCTCCACGAGTTTGATGCGGAGTGAATATCATGTAGCCTTCAAACGAGTTGGAGAACAACTTCTTTGACCAAAACGAGTTGCTTTCTGTATTTATCTCACCCCTATACACATTAAAAGAATAGATGACACACAGGATATAGACCATGGAGAACGGACCGCAATACTCGTAGGGGCATGGAGAACGAGTTCCCAATGTTAAGCATATGGACATTTATTCCAGGGGTGAGATAACATTCTGAAGATTACGCACTTACTCTGGTTAGGCACCCGTATACTAAATACCCCATGGTTGTCCCCGATATTAACCCCCTGGAGTACGTTAAGGTTTGAGGTGCTGGGAGATAGAGGGTATGTCGGTGTGTGCGCCGTGGTGAATGCGGGGATGGGTGAGAGGAGAGGTGGTGGGTGTCGTGAGGGAGTCAGGGTGCATACAAGGTACCCAGTTTAAGGTTAATGAGCGTCCTGGGTAAAAACCGGTCTCCTATGGAATACTGGTGGTTAAGTGTGGACAGAAAAAAAACGGCATGGGATACGAGTGATACATGGCAGATGAAGTGATGGTGAGTACGTAGGAGAACATAGGTCATAAGATAAGGTGGGGAAAGGGTCGCGTTAGATTGCATTTGACGGGTGTAGAAAGGGGGGTGATGTGGGGGGTCAGGGAATATAAAAGGCGGCGAGTGGGAGTTAGGGGTAGGGATGGGGTGGCATGTGAAACCCGTATGAATATGTCAGCCATTATTAGGGTATCACTACATCGCCGCTAGATTCCTATAGTGACCACACCACATGGCCTGGACAGAGGTCACGACAGCCACTACCAGGTCATGACGGAGTGGTCATACTTAAAGGAGCTGGAACCTCACGGCTAAACTGCTCAAGTATTCGTGTCTGCCACCGTGTATGGTAATGAAACATCGCATATTGGGTATTTATAAATTCCAATACCGTGGAGATCTTGAACCTTGATGACTCAGTATAGTTGATCTTGATACCAGTCCTACCACTATCATGTAGTTGTGAATATGATAGGGATAATGTCACAGTGGTATGATACAAGTTTATACGGGTAATGTTTATGTAGGGATGCACATGGTTTGCGTGGCTGAATGGAATCTGTTCCGTGTTGTTTTGTGGTGGAGATATTCACAGAGATCTAAGAATGAGGTGAATATTTGCGACCAGAACAACAAGGAACAGATGTAATTCAGACACACTCACTAGGCCTCCATATCATATAACTGGAAATAATTTAAAAGCCGATTTTCTTGTCACAGTTACTCAGTAAGTAGGAGACATTGGAGCATAGGCCTATGATAATACATCTATAGTCATTACAATGTGACAGAAGCTTAAAAGAATGTTTCAATTACTACGACGATTACGACGATTTGATAGGGCCATAGGTTTACTAAGGACGAGAAGCACTTGGGAACTAAGAGTTGAATAAACATTCGATATTCCTATTCGGGCGATAAATATCAAAGGTCAGGTATAATGTAAACCTGATACTAATTGGAATACTAACCTACTCGCATTTCGCAATTACTTCGCCAAGACTAGCAATAAAACTGCCACTGAACTTCTGCCTGATGCGCACTGTATTTGTTGAATGTCTTCGTAATCAGTACAAGGCTGAAGTATTTGGGGAAGAGCCCCAGGGTTTTTGTTTCGTGTATTTATGGATGTATCCCCCCCCCCCCCCGATTCATGGGCGGACCATGCATAGGAATCGCTTTATCTCACGCACTTTTTATAAGTTCCAAGGACTTTTTTGGACTTTAATGATTCTGACTAATCGCATGTTGGTATAGCGTCTTTATGTGCCCTGATACAAACCCCAAAGTTTGTACTACTTACATTTTACGCCCTGCTACAAACCTCTAAGTGTGTACTACTGACATTCTCTCGTTGTCGTCCGTGAAGGTAAGTAATAAATATAACACAATGTAATGCTTTCAGAACGCATGACGCATGGCGGCTTCACCGTGCTATTGACGCATGATGCATCCAGTCATCCCCACACTAAAGACGCTCATTTCTCCAAAATTTACAAAATTGTTTTAACAAAAAAATAATAAAGTGATATTCATTAAATCTTCACAGAATGTAGATATAAAAATAAAATCAGTATTTCTTCAGTTCGTACTAACGTTCGCGAACGACGTTGGGAAAAAATCATTGTGGTCATGTTTGCGGCAGGGGTAAGCCTTAACGAGCCTTGTTTTGGCCTCATATTCAGTATTCCTATTCAAAAAATTATTGAATATATTGGATTATGTATCGTATTAGGAGAAAATGCCCTAACACAGGTGACCTCGAACTAAGACATAGTTCTGGCCACAGTCAGGGCGTTTTCTTATTATTACATACCTTTATTCGATCAGAAAGACACCATTTATCAAGTGCTTAAGTCACAACCACTCCATGTTGTCACTGTCTGCTACGAACCGGAAGTTGCGCAGGATGTGCGCGTTGCGCATGCGCGATAACATCGTCACTCGCCGAACGGATGTTTGGTTGCTTTTCGGTAGGCGTGCACTTAACAGAAGATACAATTGGAGAGCGTTAGGAGTGTGTGGACGCGGAGGCGCCAGGAACCAGCGTAAGCATGTCTGTGCGTCCCCTGCTGCGGATCGTGTTGTTATTATCGATGAATTTCACATATTTGAGCAATTTAAACGGTGTCAGGTGAGAGCCAAACGTTAGTTACCTCGAGGCTTGGTCATTAGGAACTTGTAGTTGCTACAGGGGGCGTGTATCGCGAGTTTAAAGTCGCGATTCAACGACGTTCGCCATGTTGTTTTTGGTCGCGATGACGTTGAATACGCATGCCTATCGCGTTGCGGCGAGTTAGTTACATATACGTTAGAATCGTGCAGTGCGAGTGGGCCGTAGTCGCGATATACTACACCCCTGTGAGCGGGTAGTATTTAACTGACGTTCGGCTATAGGTATGTAATAATATGTGATTACACCTTTGAACTGTGAGTTTAGGCTATAGTGTGCCCGTCCTCTAGCACGGCACACTGCCTACCAGCACCTGTCCTTACAAGAGTAGCTTGGCTGCAGCCAACCATTCTTGAATGGTTAAACTTATAAGCTTTGTGGGAACAGCAATCCTGATATATTGAGTTACTAATCAAAGGCAAAGAACGGGATTTCTACGAAAAGAAACTGATAGTGTTACAAAACTTCTATCTCCGGAAACACCATATTAGACACAAATAATGCAGGATTAATCAGGTATATGATGTGTAATCAGATACATGATCATTAGTGTATTTTTTACGAGCTGCCGAACCATATATAATACCTCTTCCTATTTACCTATGGCCGTACACTCTATGCTTACACCATGTTCTGGGGGGTGGAGTAACTTATGTATACTACCCAAGGTTGCCGAGGTTAAGTTACTCGATAAGGCTTGATCTGGCTTCGGGTTTGATAGTGGGCGAGTAGATAACAATAATTAACGTTATTAAACCATATTTGAAGGTATATAGGAAAAGGGAAACCAAGTTTCCGGAGAGAGAAAGTCAAAGTTACGAGGTAAGGCTGGGACAAATTACTGTGAAGGCTCCTGTATGGAAGAACGCTGTTTAGCGAATACATTATGTCTATTGTATGCTACATGTGATTGAATAAAAAAAAAAAAAAAAAAAAAACTGCCTTGTAATTTGTCCCAGCATTACCTCGTAACTTTGACTTTCTCTCACTGGAACATGGTTTCTCTATAATACATAACATTCAGGATCCAGCTATGAATACAGTAAGCATGTAATATGCAATATACCTTATCTTTTCATCCATTTCTATTATGTGAAAATCATAAACATTACTGTGAAGGACAGACAAAACCTTATACAAATCAGATACTTTGGTACCTTCAAGCTAGCTGTAACCTAATATTTGCACAACATTGACCCCTATGAATCAGCAGAGCTATACGGTATAGTATTTCATATATATTATTTATGAATGACATTGATCAACATGATTAAACCTGTCGGAAACTCAGATCAATGCAGTACTCTTTCGCTTATTTCAACATGAATGTTCAAATGAAAGCAACATTTGTTTTTGATATTTTGAATTTGTTTTAGACTTTATATCCAACCCAGCTCCGTTGCGCAAACTACCTAATAAATAAAACACTTACGTGGTAATCCTATAATAATACACCGAATAAAGCTGTTTCTACTGTTCCCGAATCCACCTGCCCACACCATTTAGGACACTAGTAGCAATCTGAACTGTAACAGTAGCGTATGGTTGGTGGCTGTGATAAGTTGTGACAGGAGAGTTGGGTAGTATAAAAACCTCGCTGATCACATTACCTCGATTCCACTCCGACAACCGTTCACCAATAAAACTCACTTCGAGCTTCACTCAACGCTCTGGGCTTTTTTCCCCGCCACTTTTACCGTTTTCATAGGAGCGCCACCTGACGGGTTCCCATGAACGACGCAGACACGAACGCCGCCTGGTGTGGATTCCTGATGACATCCCCAATCGTCTGCCCATCCCATAATAGCATTTATGAAAAGGTAATTGTTCCAGTCCTTTTGAATTAATCCTTTCGTATAACTTCCGCAAGAAAGGACTTTATTATGAAAAGAACGGAATAGGGCCGCCATGTTTATTCGACAATACCATTTCTGAAAGGATAATTATTCTAGTCAATTGAAATTATTCATATCACGCAGTTTCTAGTAGAAAATATTATACTGAATGAAATATGGGAATGAGTATCGCATGCTTACAGATGAATGAGCGCTGGATGAAAGACTATACCCACGCGTAATTACATCTCTTTTAGTCACACCACCGCCTGAAATATTCCATGAGTTATCGCCTCTAATCACTGTGCGTGTAATAGATACCAAGCTAAAGGTTGTTATCACACTGGTGATAACACAGGGCGGCCTTATCAGTGCCAGTCTAGTCTACTGGGGGTTTATACCACGCAGGTCTTCTCGTGATTTGGTTAGTTGGTTTCATGTTCATGTTGTCCGCCCTACGAAACTAATAATCTGTATTTTGTACTCCCTGCTTACCGGAAGTCTCACACTTACGATGAACGAGAAAGAGAAAGTTTCGTGATACGGTTTCCCCTCTCCCTTTGTCGTAGTGATGTGTTTTTGGCTGCTTTTCGTTTAGATATTCCTGCGAAAGAAGCCAACCATATGTTGTAGTCTGGCTATAGACTGAACAGCTTTCTTCTGTATCTGAATATTATGTTTCTTCTAATGTAGCATTGTAGTACAACTTCTGCGTAAATCTTATATTTTCCTCCCTTTACCATATTGGGATGGTTGCTAAGCTGCAATTCCCTGCCTGCTAATATGCTATAACATTGATGACGCATCGTTTCAGTCACTGTATTCCTTAAATAATGTCACTGACATTTTAAACAACCAATAAACTATGACTCATCCAGCAAACGCAAGTCAATGACCGAGGTGAAAGGATTATGGTTTGTCTGGCCGATAAGAGAGGATTTGATAAAAGAAAAAGTTTTAACTACTACCCAGCAAACACAGTAGGTCTATCTTATATGAAATGATTGGTTTTGATATCTGCCTATCAATGTTTGACAGGCCCAATACGTACATATTATCAGTCATATCACTTGGGGACAGTCAAATTATATATTTTATATTCACTCAATTAGCAACTATGATACAAGTATTGCAAAAGATTTCATCCATTTTCTACGTAAGTATATTATAACAAGAGTAGTGAATCTAAATTAGCCAGTATATCTTACTTGGCTCTCTTTAAGTAGAAATTCAAATTATTGGTATATCTTTTATAAAAATCCAAAGGTGGGCCTTTGATATCATAAATATCAAGGTATATCATCAATCATTACATTTTAATATTGTCTGATATCACGAGTGTTGTTTGGGAAATGGATGTATGCAAACAACTGTGAGACAGAGTATAGCTTGGATTGGTCCTGGGGGTATAAGGTAGGAGATATGTTGCTGATACCAGGAACAGACCTGGTACTCTAGTATGCTATACTGAGAAACTAGACGCAAGCTCAGCCCCACCTCTACATTCACACAGCCCCCTCCCACCTCCTCACAGCCCCCTCCCCTCAGCTATCCCCTCTAATAGGTCCTGACATGATATCCCACAAGCACACCGAAACCAGCAATCCTCTTCCGGCTCAACCTCTGGACACGGTTCCAAATCCCATCACCAGGCGGCTCCCGTGCGTACGCTCACCGCATTGCCTTGTGGGAACGCATGCCATGTCTTGTGGCTGACGTACTAGTTAATAGTGTCTCTCTGGGCAGACTGGCATGAAATAATAGATCGTAGAATAAAAGAAGTGGTCAAGTCTTTTGCGGTGGGTATGTTGATGGTGGGTGAGCGTTAATGGCGTGGGTCTAGACATGAGGGAGTGACCTACTTTGCCACATCGTCGTGGCCAGAGTTATATGAATAACTCTGAGCAGCTCAGCATGACAGCCATGTCAAGTCGAATTACCCACACACGCCGGAACGCCAACCATAGAGAGGAAATTTATTCTTGAGCATCCCACTGCCGACAAGATATATCATATAATCCACCAAGAAAAATTGGCACCTGTCTCCGCATATCCTCTCTGCCCTGGGACTTCATTCTATATATCTGCATATTCTATCATTTCCACTTTGTTCAGCGCTTTCTAATAAATTATACAGAGCCTTATAATGATTTCAATTCTTAACCTTTCATCCTTATTCTCCTGCATATCTGATTTCACGCATTGACCTTTACCTACTGTGGAAGGAATTACATGAATTGATGCCATTATAACTCCTTGCTGTCTAATGTCATAAGAGATATTATTTCCGGTGAGATATCATGGCTTAACTATGATGGCTGCCTCCTGTACAAATGCGCTTCTACATACTGTCCGAATATTAACGACTTCTGCAGTCGTTGTATATAGACGTTATTATGCTTTACAGTAATTATTGTATTACAAGTTGTCTGTTTTCCATTATGTTAAATATTATATCCAAATAGTAGGATTAAAACGTATACCCAAAACAAACTAACCACATAAAAAACTCTCCAAACTGAGAGAAGAAAAAAGGCAAGAAGTTGAATGACATTATTATGACAATTTAACACAATTGTTGTTCACAATTTGCACTTTAGAGCTATGGCTGAGAGTGGATGTATACCTGATGAAGACATGTCACTATGTCGCAACGTTGTGTAAACGACATAAATCTTAAACCAACCTACGAACGTCAGTTGTTAATTTTTACGAGAAAAAGTCATGCATTATATATATGATTATGATCATCATAACCAAAATAATTAAATTCATGTGCACATGAATGAGCTCTTCTTTTATTTCTTCTAAGTTTATTATTCATCCTGGAATATAGGTTCGACCAAAGTTAATACCAGCTCCAGGTGGAAGATGTAATATAGAAAGACATGGTTAGTGTGGCCGAATGGAATCTGTTCAGAGATATTTCTGACCAAAATATCGAGGAACAGATGGAATTCGGCCACACTCACTATGTCTTTTTATTATTATATACCCTTATTCGATTTAAATGCCATTTTTGTACTTACATTATCAACCTATTTCAACCTCCGAAATAAGTCACGTGGTACGGTGTGGCATAAAAATATTTTACGCCACAGTGCGGCCGAACGGAATCTTTTCTGCTATCGCGTAAAAGTGAGACATTCGTGCACCGGTATATAATAATATTCGTTATCATTATTCTAGACACGAACCATGTATTATGACAATGTCTGCGTAAATAATACCTTCAGATGGTGTACTGTGTTCAGTGCTTAAATTTAGAGTGACAGTTAATGCTTGCCAATCTCGCAAGTGTGTACACTCTTTGTTTTTTCTGTTCTACTCACAATATGCTGTCATTCACATCATTCAATTGAAACACTGTTGTCACACGAGGCTTAAGGAATAAAACTCCGCAGACGACAATTAAGAAAGCCACGAAGCCGTCTTGCGTGACCAGCATATCCGTCGACATGAACCATTACGGCCTGCTGGGTACCTGCCAGTCTGGGCTTCAATATATTACATTTCCCTGTCTCTAACCTGGGAATAAAATTACGATTAGACACGTTGCCGTCTGTATAACTTCACTCACTATCAAAAAATGCTTATCTATGAATCCATGATATACAATGTAGTACTTGGTAAATATTTGAAAAGACCATACTAATAGTTTTGTGGTTATCTAGATAACCTACAGAAAAGATACTGCATTAGCCCATTAGCAAATTACAAAAAGAGCAAGCAATGTCATAACTGACAAATTATTTTCACTGTGAGGAGGAAAGTCATTGGGAAATTGTCAGTAATTGCTCTGAGGTGATGTTCATTGTGTGGGCTTAAATTGCCTAACAACCCTGAAGCCCAATTTAAAGCGATCAGATTCCCCCTCCCAAGATTATTACCATTTATCAGTAACATGATCAGGGCATTTACCGTTGGATTGAATTTGATCTGAATTGTTAGGGCCCTTGAACATAGTTTGGGGATCATTGTCCCAGAATTTACGATAAAATTAGCAAATAGAGCAACTGCAGTGTTGATACACTTATGGTATCAGAAGTCAGCTCTCAAAACAATTCTGGTATTTGCACCCTATTTACGGTCTTATAAATGAGTGGCCATAGTTTTACTATAAATACGGATATAGTATTGGTGGTACATCAGGACTGGACATATCAACACTATAAAATAATATTACAAGAGATCTCTCCTTTCACAACCTAGAACTCATAACTAAAGACCCAATCTACAAGATGCAGAAAAGAAATTGAAGACAGTATTAGTCGTCCATAAGGTCGTCCATAAGTGCTGAATAAAGATCACCCACATCGTCCCTGGGTCTGCATCGTATACCGGAAATGGTCTACTTGTACGATCCTAGATTATAAAGCCTAGTTTCCCTTTTTATCTCACCCCTGGTACAAGCTTCGCCATAGAAATAACATTAGGAAAAAATACTCAACGATCACCCCCATAAAGTGACAATACTACGCCAGGGTCGTGGCGTAGGTATATTCGAGATATTCTGATACTATCTAACATCATAGAAAGGGGTAAGATAAATCCAGAACGGCACTCGTTTGGATGTGCCATAATCGTCACTCGGCTTCGCCTCGATGACGATGCGGGCACATCCAAACTCGTTGAGTATTGTCTATTTATACGATTCTCGATGCAGTTCTATATAAATACCGTACATGGTGGAGATCGGTGGGGATAAAGTAAAGTTGGTATGCTTATTAGCGTGACTGACGGGTGAGGTGTACTAAAGAGGTCACTGACGTAGGGGGGACACCACGGTAGCTGTTTTGGCATATTTGTCGGTCGGCATAGCGAGCACCGGTCTTATGCTGAGTCAGCGAAATGTGGAATACTATGACAAGTAGAGGAAGCATTCTTCCGGTTTCATTTCCCCAACAAATAGTCGCTCCATAAGTGGTTCATCAGTCATCCGGCTGCCTTACGTGTACCATCCCGCCCACTGCAAGCTTGTTCTCCAACCTCAAACATTAGCCTGCTCTCTCTCTGATCCATTCTGTGGCAATACGCATTTTACTGTCTGTTTCTCTCAGTGCCAATTATTCTATACATCCCTCGATTCCTGTCTTACTAACTGATCACAACACTCCTTGTCTTGTTTATCCTCCTAAATGTAGAAGCTTATGGCTTAAAAAAAAATTATTTTTACCAGCTTATGGCTTAACCTTCAGAAAGACCTACACGCAATGTTTACAATAACCAATCCTCAATCCGCCCACTTCCAGCTTACCTACTCTTATCCCCGTCCCTCTCTTGCACCTTGTGCCGCTGGTTATTACACAAACTCCCTCATAGAATACTACTGCCATGTTCTCAGTTACATCTACACTTGTTCAGTATACATCGGGAATATTTGCTATAAAGAACTCCAACTCTACCGAGTATGTACTATGTTGCTTATTTAGATAAAGAATAATATGTTGGGTTTTTTTCCTAGACCACATATATACTACTGTTCCTGCTCAATCATATCTACGAGCTTCTTAACTTACGTCTCAGTAACTTCCCAAAATATCCCATCTCCTGTCCTAGTTATTTTCCCTGTTTATACATAGCGCAACCTACTCTCCTTGTTGTCCCCATTTCGGTGTATGTTTTCTTTATATGATATTTTGGATTTCTGTCACGGAATGGCAATTTTGCCCTTGTGTTATGCTGAAGTGATGGTCTAGCGATGAAAACCAGCCTATGATAGGCTGACGCCTATTACCACTTCATTGATGTCAACATATAATGTACTACTTGATCTATGTATAATCTTCTCAATGACGACATCAATACAGAAAGTATGAAAAAAAAGACATATTCTTACACATGTGGCGCACACACTTATACCAGTTTAAATTGCTCATATCTGCCATATCCCTTTTCCTATATGCGCCTTTAGTACTCTCCCCCCACATTCCTTGGTGAATATTCTCACTCTACACTAGTTTCCTCACAAAGTACCTTATTAAGGCACTATCTTTTTTGTTAAATCTATTATTGAACGAGTTTACATAAGAACAGCTTTGACGCCTCGTTTTGCCCCGGGGGCTGCTCCTGTTCATACTCCATTGATCTCTTTGTATGGCATGGAGGTCTCTAGTCGATCAATACTATTACCGATGAGTGTATGTTGTCTATGAATAATGTAGGAGATATAAGAGAGTAGGTAATCCTGATCAGTGTATACAATCTAGATCTATCATACCTAATCGTATTATGATTCTCTCATTGAGGGGATGGGAACCTATTATCGTCCCATTTCGTAATAGACCTGCGGAGGATCTTCCCCAGACTGAAAGAATATCTTACTGTGACTCGTTTCATCTGAAGGTCACTTTGCCCTTCATTTGTTTCAGGTAGTGTTCCTCGGGCCATTTCATCCTCAGGATTTGCCATTTATTTGTTTCTGGTCTGTGTTGTTTCTGAAGTCACTACGACAGTAGGATAGAAGCGATGTACAAGGTAGTATTATTAAACTGGTGTATGCTGCGTTGACTGGTTCGCATCCTGGATGATATTGCAGAGACAGGAATAGGTTACAATATAATATGATGCAGGGACACAACTTATTCGTTTGTTTATTTGGTTCTACGTCCGGTCAACTATTACAGGTCCTTTTCAGACTCCCTCAGCATTCGACAATTCTCTCAACGTTTTTACGTCAAAGCGGTTGTTATCAAATCAATAACATGAATTTAGGTAGAAATTAACGAGGTGAGAGTTGTTCTACTTCCCACATGGTATGAGATGGACTGGCCTGTCAGTGTACTGCCTGCTGAGGATGAAGGGAAAAGGTGGCTGCAGTGGGACTCCAACAACCTTGGGATTTGAAGTCCAGTGCTCTAAGCAAGACGAAACTAAAAAGGGTAGCGACTTGTCACATAATGATTGTAGTTTGTATTCGCAGTTGTGGAATGTGACAGTATTTGACAGAATCTGCATGACATGGTAGGCCTTTAATTTAAGGGCATCGGTACTTAATTGTATCTCTTCCTGTATAATATGCAAATCATTTTCGACCATGTGTCCTGTAGCCAACTGAGAAGAGGATCGTAGTAGTAACTTCAGAATAAAGAACAACCTAGAAAAAAGATTTGTCGACCTACAACTATTCTCTAAACATAAATGAGCTCGTGTATAATCCCTAGATTGAAAAAAAGAGCGAAGCTCATTTTTAGAAGAAAAAAAAGAAGGAAAAGACTCCGTGGAAATGAAGTATCAAAGACGTAGTTGATATGAGTGTTGGATGGTAGGAGGTGGTAATGTAATAGTAATTGAATATAATTAGGAAGGATATAAAAGTTATTTCATATATTATAGAAGCCGGCTAGACCATGCAGGATCCACTCTACCCATCACTTGCATGCCTCTGTATTGGCCCCATCAATGCTTCAGATTCACCCATTGCGCCACAGGCCAGCCTCCATAAGCCGAAACATGAATCACCCTTATTCAGCCGGTCTTGTCAGCGAATCGACCACAGCTTTTCAGCGTAGGCCACTTCAGTTACCAACTGTCCCCTCAATAAAACCCACCCGCCTCCCACCTCACTCTGAACGTATCAATTATGTCTGCCCCCAACATTCATAGTTTTCATGTTTAAATGTTTTCCGGAGATCCAGTCGGTTGGAGGTTATTATGGTTTGTGGAGCCGACTCTGTTAGACATTAGAATTCCGAACCCATACATAGATCTATCCACCCCTCACTTGCTGACATGAACACACACACACACACACGCACACACACGCACAGCCAGAGGACATGTTGTCTCGGTAACCAACACGTCACGTGATATGAGAGGATCATGTGACCATCCACAGTGCCACCAACTAGACAAAATGGCCGACGCCGGGGACATTAGGCCGCCCACATGCTATGGAGAAATGATGGTTAAAACAGAATGTTTCATTGGAATCGTTCACAAATCATCGCCGATACTGACAGTTAGTCAAAGCATACTGACAATGCTCGATACATCACAACGGTAGGCAATGGTCAGAGCCTGAATGGTTTCCTCATAACGAGAATCCTGTCTTGGTAATGGAGAAATACCATAGAGAGGGAGTTTGATGATTTTTCTTGCTGTAGATATCTAATAATAAAAAGGTCGTTATCGATAGAGTGACCAGTATGACCTCCCTGTTCTATCACTGTGCCGAAACACTCCTATGTGGGCGATATGGTGTTCTATTTAAGCAAATAAAGCGGAGAGTTCTTTTTCAGAAATTGCAGTCGTCCTGACATTATCATATCTTGAGGTCAATGCACAGTCTAGATGTGAAGGTTTATAAAAGGTCCCCTGTGTTTATTAATAATGGTACCTGGGAATGATTTTGTTCACTATGTATTATTATATGTAAATTGTACTTCGGTAATACCTTAACCTATGCATCAGTTTACAACGTTGACAGATTATATATAGTACCAACCTTACTAACGGGTACGATTTGGTATCTTTCAAAAAAGCTAAAATTGTTCAGGATTTCTATCACTGGACAACGGGCAGATCTTTGGTAAATACTATGAAGAAACGTAGTCACCGAGCCTGTAGTGAGCCCCTTTAAAATACCGCTATTTTATGAACAACCTGACAGTGGGCTCGAACATTATTGCACACTGCACCACTACCAGCAGGCATTATGTCATAGAAGTTTGTGCACATGTATTTAATATCAAAGCTTATATCACCCAGCCAAACAGTCATATTCAGCTTGAAGAGACATTAACAGACGAATTCGACTTGAAGGGAAACTTTCGAGTTGGAATAGTTTCCTCGGAGATAAAACACTCTCACCGAAGAAACTTGTCTCAGGAGAGGATTCTCTCCACGACGGGCGCCTCTCTAGGGCGGGAGAGATCTCCCAGGTGTGGTGAACTCTGATTAATGTTACAGACAGACGTCTGGGGTGCCTGAAAGATTGAGCCACCAGTTCCCACGATATTAAGGCTGAGGATCTGTCTTCACTTGTTACCGGGTCCTTTATTTATAATTCACAGTCTATCCATTGTTCATGGCTGTGGTCCAACATTGAAGCACCAAGGAATCTAGTACTGATAATGACATGTAGATTTATGCACTTGAGTGGAAATAAAATGCTAAGAGAAATATACTATATTGTAAATCTCGAAGATTTGGCCAGCCTTGAATGTAAACAGTTAAAAGAGTGAATTTGAAAAGGGGAGTAGGGCAAGGAAGACGCAGAGGGGATTAGGCAGGGACAGAAAGAAAGGGAATTCACAGAGGATTCGTCTTCAAATACAAAATACCGTGACCTGATTTCTCCTCCGACCTTCCATTACTAATCTGTCGATACATTTCACCTATAAAAGCTTATATTTTCTATCCTGAAAATCTGGAAGAAATGGTAACGTATACAATTCATGCTATCAATACACAGATGTGTATATTCATATATGATATGATTAGTCCATAATCATATAAAAATATAGCACATCTGATTCATAGGAAATAGAACATAATTCATCATATCAACATATTCTTTTGGGATTATCATATCTTTTATATGGCTCAGGAACTTCTGCAGGATATTTCTCAGTTGAGAAAAGGTGGCCAAGGTAATGCATGATGGCAGTGGTGCAATATTCTTAAGAACTTGAAGCTCCGACAAGAAAACGTTAAAAATTACTCTTTTCTTCTCGAGTTCCCGCTTCTGGACAATCTTCTCTGAAAGCTGCATTCCTCATCAAGCATCTCCTGTTAAATTCCAATAAGGACACCGAACGGGAAAAATGCGAAACAAAGAACGAAAACCGCAACATAAAAAGAAATACGAAACTAACCTGAAGGTCAGATGTGTAGTCTCCCACTTGGCGTCGGACAACTCGTAACGTCTCACACGTCGGTGGCCATGTTTGTGACGTAAGCGGTGGTTAGCGCCTGGTATTTCCGCTTCCGGGTTTGCCCGGGACCGCCGCGTGGGGGCGTCGCGCTTGGTGGGTATGATATCCGGAAGTCCACAGCGAGGCTTGCCCATCTGCGTGCGCGTCGTATCGTCGAACGTCCCTGACAGAGGGAGGTTGGCGAACTGTTGGAAGCGCCGGATGGCACGACTCATTTCCTCTTCCGTGCGCATGGCGCCCGTCTCAAAATCCGACTGAGGTAGGTAACCGAACGTCGTCAGGTAGGCCTGCAACAACAAGATGAAACAATCATTAGAAAGTGCTGATTCCACCGGCAAGACGATTTTTGACGAATAGGTTCGGGCAATAGACCCTATTGAGGTATCCCGTAATTCAGTCTGTTGACAAGTTCCGGGTTTCGCTGGTTACCGACGTAGTATAGTGATAGACCCCTTACTCGTAACCCAGAATTAATGCAGTTTAACGGTTTTCAGACATCCTCAAATTGAAAATCTGATGTCAGAAATGGAAATTTCAGCTATTTCTACATGGGAATCCGAAATTATATTCAGCTTCTCCAATTATAAATCAGAAAACTGTGGTTCATTTTGTCGTAGTGTGCCAAGTCTATCGGGAGCGGAACTTTGCTTTACCCGGGGCGATAACCGGGAGTTTAGTAACCTCTGGAGGCTCTATGCCTTGTTCGATCTTGCTGGATCGTACTTCATCTTGTAAGATTTGCTTGAATTATTAGTCCTATGGTCGAGCCCCTATTATCGCTCATGAGGAACTCTCTCACCAGCCAGTCACACTCGCATGACTCATCCTGACCCTGAGAGTCAACACATGACACTGAATCTGCATTGAATGTGCATCCTAGTGGAAACCCTCTTCACTTAGTATAAAGTCTTTCTAAAACCCAGTTGTTTATTGTTTAATCAATTACATATAATATAAAACCATCATTCTGTAGATATTTAAAATCTCGTAAATTAGTTCATAGTTTCAAAACACCATTGTTATATAGACTTCTAGCGGGATTGTCTTTGTAACTGTTTTAACTAAATCAGCGTGTTGTTGGTCAGTATAGAATTTTACATCCATTGTCTAGCTAGACTTTAAGTTTAAACTAGATAATAGATCTCTGGAGACATAAGTGTTCCAGTGAAATGATGAATAATATGCCAGACCATAACAAAATCAGGATTCCCAACGGCAACTGCCAATAGAAGGCTAAAAAAAATGTAATATACACGTAGTTTTTCTTATATTGGAGAATGTCACAGTGCAGGTTTGGTTTGGAGGTGGTTAAGCAAATTAAAGCAAAGTCCCGTCTTCCCTGGGCAAAGTCCTATTCCGTGCTTCATTTTCTTATATACATAAAAGACAGGGCTCGCACCTGCTGTGAAGGAGGACGACGTAATTTATGACACGCCCTACAATAGTTTCCAGCATATTTGATTTTAATATAGTACCTGTATAGTTCTGTTTCGTTTTCCTTTATTCCTCTATACAAAGGGGCCTCACCCTTGATTACTAACAGGTACGTTTATGATAACTGTAAGAGCAGTGCGTTCACTCCTGAAAAAGAAAACATATTCTGCCCCTATTCCAAGCAAGTCATTTATTTAATGAAGTTCGTATTCTCAATACCATATGCCTTCTATTTCTTGGAGACCAGTTGTGAGGTATACTTTATATCCTTGTCAGAATGTTCTTAAAGAATCATACCTGTTCTTCCTTTCTTGAAAGAAAAGGTTATAATTCCACCCAAAAAATATGCAGCTTTTTCATCTTGCTCCAGTCATCGCATTTTAAATAAATAATTATAGGCTTATTTCTAATCAGCGATTTTGCGCTCTTTAATTGTCAATTCAACAGACCTGTAAATAAATGCTCTTTATTTGTATCGTACCTTGATATGATTCTATACAAATATCTCTTTAAACTCGATGAAAACTGGCACAGAGAGACACCTCCCTGAATGGATTTGACTTACCAACATGTATACATGTCATAAGGTCCAGAGCTATAAAGTTATGGACTTTAAGCCTACATGATATGACTCACAACTTCATACAAGAAACTACATATGTCAAGAAACTACATTTGTCTTGCTTATCTAAACCTAGATTGCTGTCAGTGCAGAAAAAGACGAGGCGATAGACCAAATGCAAATTTATGATGAAATGTGGCATTTACTTGGTAAAACATAGATATCTCTGTACCTACCACTGTGGCATTGGGGAGCAACACACATCTTCATTTATAAGTATATGTTATCCAATAGGATTAGATTGATCTTTCTCATTCTGGAAATAACTGTGCTTAGCATATGGTTGTGTACTGAAGTCTATAAAGGTGCGTGGTAGTTCTAATATATCATGTTTAATATTCCTAGACCGATACATATCTCGGAGTGCCTAACTGGATACCATTTCCCAATCCCATTACATGTGCTGAAGTCCATAAAGGGGCGTGGTAGTTCTAATATATCATGTTTAATATTCCTAGACCGATACATATCTCGGAGTGCCTAACTGGATACCATTTCTCAATCCCATTACAAAATGGCCCTAGTAGGCATACTGGTTTGATTTGTAAATTATATACATAACAGCAGGTATTCCCAGTCTACAGTTGTTATGCTACAAGGATATAAAATCCCCTCTGAATCACTCTCCACCCTGAGTTCACCACAAGACACTCTCCGGGCACATCAGGTGAGCTAACTTGCTCACCCGGGTGCCGGAAATCAGTGGTGTAGTCTGTGGTGCTTCCTGCAGCCCGGCATTTCAGTGTCAACAAGACGTTTCTTCATGTGCTAATGGACTGAGCCCGTCACTACAAAGGGATAAGGATTTTACTTCATTTGTCTGCGTCGTCTAAACACAGACAAGGCGGGGACTCTGATGTCCCTCTTTCCTTATCCTAGAGGTGTTAGCAGGGTTACTCTGGACAGGGTTTAATCTATGAGCACCTTTTTGGCCTCCGACGACCTTGTCGTATTAATATATAGGATGGCACAGTTGCTTGGTTGTGGATTGATGTGTTTCAGTTGTTGTACATATTTCAATGCTTGTTTGTCACCTACCATCTCTTATATTCTATCTCATTGTGTTACAGACATCTTTTCTTTGTATGGTATCAACAACATAAAACCAAACCGCCCGATTTGTGCACTGGGAGGAGATGAGTTCATGTATGAGCACTTTATAGGAGCTTCATCTATGTTTTAATACTTGTAAGATATTAAAGTCTGTATATGTAAGCCACCTAAGGGTGAATTTAGTTCGTCCTGAGATACATATATCACATCACAATAGACAGAATATAGACTGATATGTGCGAGCCATCATCCAGAGGACATAGTATGGCCTGAGATGCATGAAAGACTTGACAGTGGACAAATTATGATCTAGGATACCGGAGCGACCTGATAGTGGACACAAAATGGCCAAGGATTCGGAGCCACATGTTTTGATCATGAATATCAAGACCATCTTACATGGACCGTAGTATGGCCAAAGATATAGGCCCAGGTTATAGTGGACGCAGTATGGTCTAAGATATAGCGGTGGGTGAAGAAGGTGCTCTGCTGCGCCTCGTTCAAGAAGATAAGATACCAGAACAACTTTTAAATGGACGTAACATGACCAAGGATACATAACATGGTTTGATATACGAGCGCCACCTTACAGTAGACATAGCATGGTCTAAGATTACTGCAACTATCATACGGTGGACATAGTTTGGTCTAGGATATTGGGGCCAGCTTACAGTTACCACAGTAATAAATAGGATACCTGAACCACCTTAGAGCGGACATTTAATGGTTTAGGATATTTGAGTGATATGATAGTGTATGAAGTATGGTGTTACGTCGTGGAGCCATCTTACCATGGACATTGCATGGTGTAAGATACCGGGACTATCTTACAGTGGACATTATATGTTCTAAGATACATGGGCCACATCACAGCAGACACCATTAGGTATAGAATACCTGAGCGACCTTCCAAAATAGAGAGAGTATGGCTTGAAATTGCAGAATACGGTGTGTAACAGAAGGCACCTGTACAACAGGTGGATATATTATGTCCTGCAATGTCTGGGACATTCTACGATGGACACAGCATACCCAGTGACGCCTGTGTGATATTACAGTGGACACAGTATAGAGCGCCTGGCATGGCTCTGACTTTGTCGCGTCAGGCCCGCCTGGCCTCACCTAGGCGAGGACTGTAGGCCCCGTGGGGGGGAGGGTCCCCTGGGGGCCAATTACTTAGTCATCATTTGGTGGGCTTTCCGTCCACAGTGCCGCCTGTTGGACACCGACAGAAGCTTGGCGGGCAGAACTAACCTGCGGGATCTGAATCAAATAAATGACTTAAGTTCAAATCAGCCTCATGTTGGGCCCTGAATATGAGTACGGATAGGATTCTGAGGTGGGCTCTGTACATGAGTATACATGGGATTCTGAGGTGGGCCCTGAATATGAGAACAGATAGGATTTATAGTTAGCACCTGAACATGAATACAGATATATCCCTGAAGTGGCCACTGAACGTGAGTACAGTCAGGATTCTGGGTGGGCCCTGGCATAAGTACGACTAGGTGTCTGAAGCATCCCCGAACATGAGTATAGATATGATCATGAGATGGGCCCTGAATATGAGTACAGAATAGGATTCTCAGGTGGGCCCTGAATATCAGTACAGGATTATCCTCGTGTGGGCCCTGAACCTGAATAAAGATATGATCCTGATGTCCGCCCCGAACACAACTACAAATCTATAGAATTCGAGATTGACCCTAAACATGAGTACAGATGGGCTCTGAACATGGGTACAGTTAGGATTCTGAGGTGGGCCCTGAATATAAGCACATAAATGATCCTGATGTGGACACTGAACATCAGAACTGATAGGTTGTTGATGTGGGCCTTGAACATGAATACAGATGGGGGTCGGACGTTGCACTGAAGATGAATACAGATTCTGAATTGGGCCCTACAAATGAGCACATATGGGATTCTGAGATGGGCCTTGAACATGAATACAAATAGATTCCTGGTGTGGGCCCTGAACATGAATACAGCTACTGAGTTGGGCCTATGGGCATGCCTGCCTTTTAATGGCGTTTCGTGGAGATCCATGAGAGCCAGCGATACTGGATTTTATTTTCAGGAGCGAGGGAAGATGTAATGGGTCTCTCACCGCCATTGATCCAGGAACGCGTCCAACGTGGTGCAACTTCCGCTCAGCTTTCAATTAGTTCAAAGTGGGCAAAGCTTAGGGACGGCTGCCAAACTCTTAAATTACCGTCTGCTGCAGCCCGCGCAGACATATACATTGATCCGAACCACAACCGACGAGCTCCTCTTACACTATCCTCTACGACCACACGACCAGATCACATCGTCCGACGGGTTCGCCCGACGTTACCTAACCCGATCCAATTCGACCCGATAAATTCAAAAACAAAATACACTATCTACTTCTATTAGACAAGAATATATTAGACTAGATAAGATTCAAACCGATAAGATTTGATCTGAAACGACACGCCGAAACAGGATCCGATTATCTTATCCGTTTTTCCAGATGAGAGTTTATTTATAAGCAGTCTACATCGAGATGTGTTTCGATTTAAATCCCAAATACACTACCTACTTCTACCAAAAGAATATATACCAGACTAGATACGATTCAAACCGATCCGATTCGATCTGACACCACACGATGAGGCGGGATCCGATTATCTTATTCGTTTGTCTGATGACAGTTTATAAACAGTCTACATGGAATGGGTTTCGATTGAAGATCAAGTATAATTTGTATTCTAACGGCACCCATGTCATCATGAAGATATTGAAACTACTCAAGGAGAACCAATCACATTCATCGTTTGCTGAGTTGGGATGTCACAGGCGATCACTTGTGGGTGATTTGGATGATGAACGTGAATTGATTACACATATACACAAAGCAAAGCCTATATATCAAAAACTGCTGAAGTTGTCCATCTGCCATGCATTAACCTAAATTGAGCTTCCAGTTATCAAACTCTAAAATGAAGGACTTTACTACGAACCAGATCCCCAGGTTGAACAATTGGATTATTTGGTATTCATATGTTTTTATTTGTTTTGTACTTAATATATTGTTGGAGTGTCTCAGCAAAATTAGATCCGGTTTATGGATCACAGAAGTACCATACCATAAAGATATAAATTGCATTTCGAACAATACAAATATGTTTTAGTCCATATCTTAATAGCATTTAGATGATTGGATATATGTATAAATTGATAACGTTTGATATAAAGCTAGTAAATCTTATATGCTGTATTTTGAAAATTCATATGAAATGTGTGGCATAGATAGGTTATATGAGTTCAGTATGCAATTAACTCAGGAATCTACGTCTTCATGTTTCAAGTGGAATAAATGGCAACCAATTTTCATTAAAACCGCAGTGCGTATCTGAACTGCGAGTATAAAGGTGAACACTGTGTACCGAATGTTATCAGTCATTGTTGGTACCTAACAGCACAGCACTCACCTCAACCTCCCCACCTTATCACCGTACACACTGTTACAGCCGACAGGTGAAGTCTCACCCCCTCCCACCCCAGAACGTGTAGATCGAGGCGACCTCTGTGGACGGTGCGGCGCACTAGGTCAATATGGCGGCCGGCGTGGTAACGGGTGGACTGATCAAATACACGGCCGGGTCTGGAGCGACGTCTGGGCGGGGGATCACTTCAGAAATGTGTGAAATATGGATGCAGGCTCTAACCCCAGCCCCGTTTACACTAGTTCCCCTCTCTCCCCTCTTCTATTGCCGGATCACTTGACAGGCCTATGTAGGGGTGTCTCAGTGGCTTTTGAGTGAGGCATACATGGAATATTGAAAAGATGTAATGAAAATAAACCATAATTATAGAGGGTAAATGTGGCATATGTTTATACGTGCCAGAAATATTAATCTATTCTGTGGAAATACAGGATACAAGGATCTTACTTATCACTCATATCATGATAAAGCATTATAATTAGTTATGCATTATCATTATGTATGCAAATCAGAAAAACTAGCTTTGTCCTAATCGAAATATTAATGTCAATTGCATGAATAAGTTATTCTGTAGTTTGCATTTTTCGAAACCACTTTACCTAGCAACATAGTGAAATCAGTGTTGCGTTAGGTGGGGGTAGTCAAGTCGTGAAATTTGTGAGATGCTTTAGGCAATGGATTTTACTATATACCCATGCCGTATATACTGTAAATACGTACCGTTTCGGCATATGACGTAAAAATACTGTACGGACCGCTGGTCCGTACACTAAAATACGGACCACCTTGCCATACATGTTTATTAACATATCGGTTGTTAAAAATTAAATTAATGATTTTTTTTTAGATTTTGGGTATATAGTAAATATATAACGTCCAACCATGCTTGTATAAGTCACAGAACTCGATGATAATTTACCGTTTGTACGGAACTCGGCATAAATGCCTCGATCTGTACAAACCGTAAATTACCATCTCGTTCTGTGAATTGTACAGCATGGTCATGACCTTCTATATAAGTACATAAAGTAACAATTATCATAGGCCGGTTTACATCGGTATTTCATAACAGCAAGTGCAATATTTGTTCTAAGAATCAGTTCGTCACTAAGATAGTACGAAATAATGTTCATACTTCCCTCCGTACCACATGGCCACTGCAAAATGGCGTTTTTAATGATTTCCAAGTATATAATGATAAGGAGACATACTGAGTGTACCTTAATCCCATCTGTTCTTAGATATTTTGGTCGGAAATGTCTCTGAACAGATTCGATTCGGGTACACTAACCATGACTCCAGATGATATTATAGGCTATGTTGGGAACTCCTTCGAGGAAATCGGGGCGCCGATTTCCGTAAATCGGGCCCCGATTTCTTCGAGAAAAAAAAATTGTATTATAGGCTAGTTGTATTTAGAGATTAGTCCGTCTTCAGTGTAACATAGTGTAAAGCACATAGGAATATGTTAGCAACGTTCATTTCAAAAGTTATTATAACCATACACACCTCCTACAAGCCACACATACAGCTAATTTGATATACAAAAATAAACGAGAAAACTTATAACCAAAATATTTGCATCCCTGATCTATGAACATGTACAAGTACACCAAAGCAGAGGATCTAATCCCTGTTACCGCTGTATACATGAATACTCCCAATGGTGAATTAATTACCAATTCCCTTGTAACTGTACACCTCTCATGTATCACGACGTGTCGCCGCTTGCCCACGCCACCTGCTGGCAGATGGGGAAACAATCGTGAAAAACAAGCCTCCCTTTTTGATGTTGATTTTGTCAGAGACTCGCTGGCCGAGCCCCCTGCTGTATTATGAATACACAGATCGTTCATCGTCCGGTCCCCGCCTCTTCTACTTAACAGTTACCTTTCATGTGACAAATATGGGAGGGTGATGTGTATGTGGGGAAGGAGGGGTGAGGGTAGGGGGGGGGGGGAGGGCGCATCATTGGGGTAGCAGAGGAAGTAGGCAAAACAATGGAGCCAGGCCTGAATAAAACATTAGATACAGGCTGACGGCGGGCCTAACGTATGCCTGGGGAGCATGACGCATGGGTATGGGGGATATAGCAACACGCTGGGCGATCAGAATCAGAGTCATCATAAGCGCGGGGCTGTAGCAGTAAATTGGCGTATCTACCATACAAAAACCACCTATTATCCTTATACAGCACATAAGAACACACCTTACTGTCTGTAGGTACTGGTTCATCTTCAGTAATCACAGCACGAACTCCTCATATTCAATTTCTCTGTACAGAACGGCCAGTGAGTGGAAATGTCACCTAACGTATTGGTTGGTATAAAAAGCAGGGTCTTTAGTCGTATTATTACCGGGAGGAGAACAATAAAACCTCCAAATCTCCCCCTGAGAATCCTATTGAGATGTTCTAATACGCATTAGTCTCCATTTTGATTAAAACACATTCTTTTCCACAAATTGGCGTCTTCATAATTATTTCAGCTCTATAAATTGATTATCATAGATTGATATCAATATTGTTATATTCTAGGCAGTGCAGTCGTGAACCTGTATTATCAGATGGTCTGTAAAATGAATTATTAGTTTCTTTGATTATCCTACCCCTAATATAAAATCCCATAGGCTTAACATTGACTTTCCGTATGCACCCGTATGTCGCATACGGATAAAAATTCGCTCGTAGGAGCGTACAAAAAATGGACCAATCAGAGATCAGCAGCTGAAAGTAGTTCCAAGCGCCTTCAGAGCAGCAAGGAGACCCCCCCCCCCCTCCCCCCCTCCTGATTTTGTACGCAATAAAACAAAGAAGGGGCACACGCAATATTTCCGAAAATTTTGACCCCCCACCCCCCCACCCCCCCTCAGTGCGTACGTACTTTATGGATGGCCCCATACAGACATAGGACAGGACTGGATCCATATCCGTGTTAGAGGAATGTCAGGTGAGGTCAGAAAAACGTCGCATTAAGACCTTTGCTGACATCACCATTCTTTTTCTATGAGATACCGCTCTTAACCAAATGGAAGCCAAAATGCCAATTGACCTAATCAACCTGAGTAAGTGGTGCCAGAACAATAAAACTCAGCCTGAACGTGAAAAAAACAACAAACTTGGGAATGCATGGTTTTCTTCTCTTGTAGTGTCCTCTGACCATACTGCTAAGAGCGTCTTCGGACGATAGTCTGTGTCTTTGTTTATTTACGTGAATATAAAAAAAAATCACGCTTTCTGGAACTATACAAAGACTAAACACCATACGCCAGCTAAACCTAGCAATAAATGGGGAGATGCTGGAAGCAGTCACCACTTTGAACTACCTCGGGATATCGCTAGATCAAACACTTGGCTACAATAAACACAATAATTCAATGATCAGCAGAGCATCCCACCAAACAGAGAGATGTGGCCTGGTTGTCCTGTAAGTCGGCTTTCTCATGCGATGCAGACTCTTTGGTAATCATACCGAATGTTTGCTGTAAGTTAACTGAGCTAACAAGTTAGGCCTACCAAAATAACTATAGGTAATAAGTGGTTCTCAAGTTTTGCCTAGACTCTGTAAGCCTATCCCAGAGGGATTGCCAGACAAGGAACCGTTAGGTTGGAAAACAGAATGTCTATCTGTCCTGTGGACCTTTCTGTCTCTAAGACCCGATAGACTACCCAAAACACATCGGTGTTGGACAAAGCATGGGCCTGAGGCTCTGTGGGAGGTTCAAACCACTGTTTTATGACTGTAAATGAGGCTCAATTAATATTATGTTTTATTTACTGAAAACTGGGAATTTCCGTGGAAACGTGGAAAGCTCTCATCTCTGCAGCGTAACGCCTTAAAATATGTTTCATCAAAACGTGTAGGGAAATACATGTAATAGTCCCGATTGTATACAAATGCCAATAGAGCCTCCAGAGGTTACTAAACCCCCGATTATCGCCCCGGGTAAAGCAAAGTTCCGCTCCCGATAGACTTGGCACACTACGACAAAATGAACCACAGTTTTCTGATTTATAATTGGAGAAACTGAATATAATTTCGGATTCCCATGTAGAATTAGCTGAAATTTCCATTTCTGATATCAGAATTTCAATTTGAGGATGTTTGAAAACCGTTAAACTGCATTAATTCTGGGTTACGAGCAAGGGGTCTATCACTATACTACGTCGGTAACCAGCGAAACCCGGAACTTGGTCAACAGACTGAATTACGGGATACCTTAATAGGGTCTATATAGCTGAGGATCAGGGAACCATGCAAGGGTATCAAACTTCACCCCCGACCCAGATTTTTCCAGGGCCTGTAAAGGCCAAACATCTCCAGGCTG
This sequence comes from Alentia gelatinosa, assembly GCA_950022655.1. Lineage (NCBI taxonomy): Eukaryota > Metazoa > Annelida > Polychaeta > Phyllodocida > Polynoidae > Alentia > Alentia gelatinosa. The sequence continues at coordinate 55,232,775 of OX465587.1, read as the reverse complement.
AAAGGTCAACCCTGCACGCCGTTACGCTCCGCCCCTTTCTGTGAACGGTTTCAGACAGTGTGTAGCATGTGTGTAGCTATGCTGCAGTGGTATACACTAGAAGTGGGCGAGGATTTCCCACATAACAATAGGAGCAAATGGTTTGTTCATCTTCGATGAATGAGCGTGGAATTCCGTAAGGGAATAACTATATAAAGTCTGGGTGGTGTCCAGTCAGCGGGTCATTGCTGTAACCCACGTGATACCCACCTCACCAGCCAGTTTTCCCTCAGAAGATGGGGAGGGACGTGAGACGGTTTCTCTAAGAGGTTTATGCTGGGGCTCTATGCCAGCCACTTTTAAACATTGCAAAGTTGAACATAGGATAACATCACGGACCCACGGCGATGCATCGTATATATGAGCGTGTCTCCACGCTCAAAATACAGTGGCTAAATCTCATCTTACCCATGTAATAATTATATTGTACCTTACAAGAGTATAATGCTCACAACCCTCATACCGTACGTACCCGTCCGGCACGCCAGTGACCATACCACGCATGCGCTCTCAAGGCCAGCGTTATAACACGTCTCAGGCTGGCGCGCGCGCAGCCCAAGGAGATGAAGTGCGCAGACGCACCGGAAGTAGCGATGGAGAGGTAGTGCGTAGGGCATGGCTAGTGGGGAAGTTCCCACCATGCGATGTGTCCATTAACTGGCGATATCTGGTGCATGAGTGTGCGGAGGCGGGTGTGTGGGCGGGTGTAAGGTGACAAGCCAGACTTGGAGGGAAGATGGCTAATCAAGGCTGAAATTGGCGTTAAATGCTGAGGACAGGGCAATTATTGAGTTCATGGAAACATGCCGGATTTAGTATAACATATGCGAGGTTATATGATGGGCACCAGCATAGCCATCTTAACCCAACACCCATATACCATAGGCTTCTATGCAATTTTCTTAGTAACGCGAATCATATTCTATATCACACATATATATACGAATAACTCATTACTAAAGGTAGTTACCTAAGTACTGAACAGTTTTTTGGAGTTCTAACGCGCCTATGGCACGACGTTGTGCCCGAGGATAACAGGGAATCTCCTCACATCAAACACCCACCATTCCCTGTACTACCCATATCTATCCCTTCTTGTACAGCTAAAGCTTGACCTGCTAAGGTCTTGGATTATGTACATTCATTGAGAAATCAAACTTCCCCAAGCACCTGACAGGTCCAGGAATCAACATGTACCATGTACATCCATTCCAAATCTACATACCAGTTTCAATACTTTGCACTCCTACTTATAAGTATCACAAGGGGTAGATGAGACTAATGCCCCTTTCACCCTGTGTGCCTGGGCGTACATAGGTATACTGAAGGTACATGACTGCGACTAGCGTGTCAAATCGCGCAGTGTGAACGGGGCGTAGTGTGAACGGGGTGCTACTCGGCGACTGGGCGTACCAGGTACCTCCAGTTTCTGGAGATACCAGGTACGCCTCTCTTGCGCTTTGAATATCAACTAGCGACTTTGTCGATTCGCTACTCCCCCCCCCCCCCTCTTCCAGCGGGTGTATGAAAAACCATTGTAAACTCCGGGAAACCCCGATAATGACGTCGAGACTAATGCAGATCATGAATATTCACGAGCGTAGTTCTAAAAGGGCTATTATTTCATGTTACACAGGTAGTAGCTTGTTACTGGTGCCCAAACTAACACCAGGGAAAGGCTGTGATCTCACTGTCTCTTTCGATGTAAGGAGATCAGGGATTAAGAGTTCAAAATTATGTTTACAGTATGGCAAGAAGTACAATCTCAGGATAGAAGTACATCTGTGTAGAGAAATTCAAAAAAGAATAGCTGGTTTAAGTTTAGTACTACACGAGAATCTCACTCTCGTGGCCCTTCAGTCTCCACACCCAGGTTTGGTTCACTATGTCTCTATGTATGGGAGCAACTTCAAGCGGATTCGACGGAATTCTAACGTTTTAAATATAATAGGTAAACATATTCGGTTTTGGCACCGAGTTCGCAGGTCCTTTAGTCGCAGAGGCACTTGTTTACCCACATATATGAGCGTACTGTACGTCTGGGCGCACCGCTGTGGTAAGCACTTGGGAAAGTCCGCGACTAGACGTACCCAGTCGCAAGCCCTCTAGTTGCTCAGCGTTCATGGAATGATCAAGTTTGGGATAAAGACTTGGAGAGAGGCGGCACAGAGAAGGGTGGGGTAGGAAACAATGGCAGGAAGAGGGGAACTGACGGAAATATAACATAAACTGCTGGTAGTGGAATCAGATATGACGAATGCTTGTATTCCCTAGAAACACACACAACAATAATAAACCACCGCTCAAATATTGGACAAGCAAGTAGCAGTATGTTGGAGAAAGGATCCAGTTCGATTGGTATGCTAATTGCATCGGGAATCAATGTCTAGACCTGCAACAGGTTGATGCAGTTGAAAATCCTCTGAATACAAATAAAAAGTCAGTAGTTGTGGATTATCCTTATGAAAGTGATGTTTTCGGACTATTGCCGAATGTCCTGCTAATATCAACTGTAGATTTGGATCCGTTTAGACCCAAGTGAACGATGGTGAGTTTTTACACATACTCTCATATTCCCAAGTGTCGATTGAGTAAACTTGAAATATTTAATCGAGATCGGTAGGAGTAAACTCCACCAACTAGTGGAGATGTGAGACCTTGGCGAAGCATATCAAATAATTATGGATACAGTTTAAGGCTAGCCTCTGAGATGGTTCCGAATTGTACAAGGTTGCCGACAATGCAATGGTAAAGATAGAGAGCTTGTACTGGTATGTTACCGTCACTACACAGGAGGGGAATTCTAACGTACTCTAGTGACTGATAATGATAAATAGACTTGATACATGTGAAGGCCAACTTTCTGTATCACTCAAGCTATATTATAGGCTTACACAGATTGAAAAGAAAGATTATTTCATCTTACAGAACCAGGACAACATGTCACGATTTCTGTATTTAGAAGGAAATCCACGAGATGAAAATAGCTTGGTCCGTACTCCACCGAGTTTGTCTGCAGAGTAATTCACGAAGCGAAGCTGAGTGAACTACTCTGCGGTCAAACGAGGTGGAGTGCTGACCAAATTTTTTTCTTCGAGTGGGTTTCTGATTTTATCTCACCCCGTATAACATTACTTATTGATGAAATGAATCACCAAATTAGCCATTGAGTATTGGGTACACGAACCTCACGGCCGTGGAGTACGAGTTCCTAATGTTAAGTTTATGGAGAAAAATACCGGGGTGAGATAAACATGTGTATACACCGAACGCCAACCAGGGGTATGGAGACATAGTTAGTTAGACTTATTATGTTTCCTTATTGTCATATACCTGGAACTCATTGAAAACCATCTGCTACCTTTTTCGCTCTGTGAATGACAACAAGTCGCAAGGTACGAAGGATAGCATTATATGTATAACTGGTCACTCAATGACGAATGAAATTCATTCAGTCGACCTATAAATACGAGGGATTCGCGCGCAGGTATATAATATACCTGCGGGCGATGGGCAGGTATATCCCTAGGAATGTTTGCCCTCGTTATGTCCATCATGCAATCCGACGGGCGACCACAGACCCAGTGAAGTGTACTTAATGCAGAATATGCCTCGATATAACGGAGCGCCGATGGTGGCAGGCACCAAATGATTTGCCTGCTTTGGCTTCATGGCATTGGCCTCTTATGGTGTTGCAGCTTGGCTGATGTAATGTCACTCAGTTATCCCCATTTATTACTAAGTACGATACGCAGTTGTCATTGAAAACATATTCATGATATTGTCTCGTTATCGATATCCGAAGAGAATACAAACATCCGAAAAAAAAGTCCCTGAAACGTCACCAATATGCTAAGTAGCGCATGAGAAGATAGGTAACTGATTGTCTTCCATTTGATAATTTAGGTTTACAATTCTGAAAAATAAATACAATATTGACCTACTTCTAATACTAGTGAAATATATCATCTATGTCTTTGGTTTACGCTCAGATATTATTACACGTCAAACTACGCGGAGGATACAAACATTACTATCAGAAACAAGTATTAGTATTGTGTATACAAAAAACAATACATACTCATTCAGTATATGCATATAACGTTGGGAGTGCGGTGCAAACGTTTAGTTGAATTGAAAGTTGGTTGGTTTGATTTAACGTCCAGTTAACCATTAGAGGTACTCACCAGACTTACTCAAGGTTCTTTTACACCACTAGGGTGGTGATCGAATCTATGTTATGAATTCAGATAGAAATCTCACCCCTACACAATTACCGAGGTGAGAGTTCTTTTAGTTCCCACACCACATAGACATGGTATGAGAACGATTGGCCTTTGATATAGCAGTAAATCTACCACTGCTGGGAATTGAAAGTGAAGCTGGGTGGAGAATTAGAGGTAGGGGAAGGAGGATGAGGAGGGAGGGAAAGAGGGAAGCAGAAGGGAGGAGGGGAGGGTGAGGGGAGAAGACAGGACAGACACAACAAACGGAAGTAGAAATGAAAAGAAGAGGTAGACAACCGTATCTGAATTGGACGGAAAACAAGGAACAGGTGACGAAATAGACCTGTTGGATGAACACCCTCCCACCACCACCCTGCGTTACTCGTCTGCCTAATTACCTTTCTACCTGCAACACAGTTCAGCTCTCCTCGCCAGCCACGGCTGAGTATTGGTTTTTTATGTCGACTCCCGCTGAGGGGAACACCAAGCGGAGTCCCACATCTGGGGACGAGGGAAGGAAACTGGAACGGCAACACTGATTTCCGAGGATGTGCAGTTCTCAAAGGCCCCCAGCACACAGACGTCGTACACTAATATGGGCATCAAGTCCGGCCCCAGTTTAAAGGATATCCGCAGCAGCAACGTAGAAGGTAAGGTAATCAACAGCTACTAAATCAGTAGAAAATAGCGAGTAAAACTGCATGGACAATGATCGATGGCAGGTTACTGTAACCCACGAGAGGTTGTTGCGTAGTAATATACGAGCGTTAGCCACCTGTCAAAAGAAAAATCATCATTAATTATGTTGTGCTTATTAGCCATCTCCTCGAATAAAGTAAACCCAGGAATTGTCATATTAAAGGGTATATCAATAGGGACTATTTTTTGTTCTGTCGTACAAATGGACTATTTCCCGTATACAATAGCTTTGAGCCCATATAGAATGGATTGCTATGGAAACCAATCATGCCATTTACTGACCCATTACCTGACCAAGCGCATTAATACCGTGCAACGACCTCTCAACTGAAAACCTTAAACCACTGTGTCTGGAAAATATCAGAACCATTCTAAAATAATTTACACATTCCAATCATCATTTTGGTATATGCAAGTTGTTTCATTTTAATAGCCCCCCCCCCCCCCCCCCGGTCTAAAAAATACAGATCACACGTTTTCCAGTCGCACTACAATACCTCGATACCTTTTCAGAATTTTGTTATAATACGTGTTTATCTATTAGTATTGATGTGAGAAATCCAGTATCATGTTTCGTTATCGATTCACGGAGAAGCTCATCCAAACTGGTGTATTAGAAATAAATTAACAATAAACACCAATAAAACCAAATTTATGAACTTTGATACAGCCAAAAGAAACAAAGATTATATAAATGGGCAAATTAACATCAACTTGAGTGGGGTCGCCCTGCAGCGAGTCAGCACATACAAATACCTAGGTATTACACTGGATCAGAATTTGAACTATAGAAATCACATAAATAATATGGTTAAATTGTTATCTCACAAAATTTACTTAATGGGCAAAATTCGACCTTATTTGAATGAACATTCTTGCAATGTTATTTACAAAACAACCAAGAGTAGACCTGGAACTAGAGTTACGTCTTTACACAGATCTGTACAACTCCCACTATTGGAGGATAGGAGACTATCACACTTACTGATACATATGCATAAGCAATTGCAGAATCATCAACTATTGAAAGAACAAACTTTAGGCACTAGAGCCCAATCTGCTCCACTATTCAAAGTTATAACCCCCAGAAATGAACTATACAAAAAAAGTGTCGAATATAGGGGAGCAACTTAATGGAATCTACTGGCACCAGCAACAAGATTAATCAAGTCGACCCAAGCCTTCAAGCAGGACCAAAAACTGATGCTAAAAACAAACATTCCTTAACACTCATGATGCATGTACTTTATGCGGATGACAACTGACTTATTTTTTGGTGATTCACTTTATCAATATTGACAATTACTCAATCCATTTGAAATTGTTTACAATATTATCTATTTTTCATCAATGTACTGTATATATGTTGCACTACCATATGCTTGAATCCAAAAAAGAAGAAACAAATTTGTAAAGGGGAAAACTGGACACACGTTGAGACCAGCTCTACACAGAGTTGAGTGTGATCCAGTATAAATAAATGTCTTAAAAAAAAAAAATCCTTTTGTCTGGAAACATATCACATCTGATATAATAAAACTAGTTCAACACTCGGGGCGTGGAATTGTTTCTTTCATCCCATGCGCTATGGAAAGCCACACATATATACAACGTCCATGATAACCACAATCAAGGAGTGTAGTAAGTAGAACCTACCCCCTCTTACTCGTTCTCCAGGGACCTGTTTCAGTAGTTTCGTGACATGTCTAAATGGCGTCTGTGACACCATATGGACAGATCACAAGATTGCAGTCGATGACACGTGGAGTTTCACTCACTTCTCGTAGGAATTAAACAATGACACTTGAACATGAGTAGGGGATACATATAATCTATAATCGTTCCAAATATGAAGAAGATTGGGCTCTTCGATCTTCTGATACTTGCTAGACTTTTTCCGCTGTTGCTTGCACTGTTGGTGCCACTGTTGATGTCTGTCTAGGCCTAATGTCATGAGACTACTGAAACAGGTCCCTGATGCATTAAAACCTCAGAGAGGTTCCTCCAACTCCTGCATTAAGAGACAAGACAGTTCCTCTTCAATAATCCCACTTCTAAAGCGAGTGAGTTAATGCTGAATTCCACAGAAACAATTCAGTAGAATGCAAGGGCCCCGGACCCTCGGTAATAACAAAAGATCTGAGAGTCTGCAATCACAATTGCATTTTCATTCTGGAACCATCAAAAACCATAGGAATACAAACTATATTCAACAACTGAACAAGTGACGACAAAAGGAGTGAAGTCAATGAAAAGACGTGGGATGTACAAGAGAAAAGCATCTTTCGTGTAAGCTGAGACTAAGCTCACCTATGCATTAAACAAAGGCTACTTGTGAACGTCAGTAATTAACTGCCTGGCTTTGTAATTGATGCAATTGTTGCAGTCTTCCTTAATGCTACTACCTGATGAGCTCAAGAGCAGAGGTTTCTTTCTAAAATAAATATAGAGAATCCTAACAACTCCTATTCAGTGATGGTGAAACCTGTTCTGCATTTATTGTAGCACTTATAAAGCAGCTCGACAATGAAAGTAAAGAAAATATAAATTCAGGAATATGAGATAATAAACGATCCGAGCAAATCGAGATAGGATGTATGTATGATTTGAATTTATGAACATTATGATTCATTTGATACGGCTATTTTCTTTAAAGTAAAATATGATTTGTATTTTCATTCATTATGAACAATGACCTCATTACTAATGGAAGCCTTACTGAATCATATTACACTCTTTGGGAGGTGGATCTGGTCTTATTAGGAAACATCCATGCTGTGGGCGAAACGATTCTTGTTCGAGGTCAATCGTTAATTTCATACTGCCTGACGCTGAAGGTGAAAAGCAGTATAAAATCGACGATTGAACAAGCAGGGAATCGTATCACCGATTGTAAGGACGTTTGCTTATTATCATATACCTGAAAATAATCAAAAACGCAATTTTAATCACTTACCAAATCGTCGAATGACAGCCTATCCAACGATTGAACATTTGTAGTGCCCATTCCTAATAGCACGCTGTCTCTTACACTGAATAAGCGTACGCGTATCATAGTTACTGTTTGTTTCCGTTTTTCAGACCTTCTCTTCTATAGGTGGTATGTCATCCATTTCGTACGTTTTCATGATATGACGTTATTTACACATTTCACTGACTGTATAGCTGTATATTTACTAACATTAATATTCACCCCAGGTATATTACGATTAAATCTTCGTCTTCCCTGCGTCTTGAGCGTTATCACATTTTTGTATCGACACTCCCGATCCGCCATTTTTCTTGTTGACGTTACCAGGACAAGGAACACGAGATCTCGTTTTGGGGACGTTATTTTACAAATTCACAGCGGGTGCGAACATTATTTTTACTACATACCTAGCAGAAGGTAGTATCTCACAGATGTTCCTCCATAGGTGTATGATAATATAAAAGTGTGTAAACAGACTGGGTACATACGTACAAGGTCAATGAGGGGTCAAACTGACGATTAGCGTTCTAATCCCCTCAGCTAGGACGCAGGCCTTGGCTTGCAGACGAGATCAATATCAGGCCGCTCCCTGGACCGTTCACTTCCCTGCCTTCCGGGATTATTAGATGTTTCACCTCTCAGTGACACTTGACCCAGGAGCCACCTCTGCAACGACCTTGACATTGGCTTAGAGTCTGACGTCTTTACCGACCGGAATCACGTGAGCCTTGACTTTTAAGTTTTAATTAGCCTGCTTAATACCACAAGATGGGAAGGGTGCGGGGGGAGTACTGCTGAGCAGTGGCGGAGGCGTATTACTGGGAAAGTAGGCGAATAGCATTTTAAGAAGGACATCGTTTACGAATACGTCAGGATGAGGCGTGGCAATTGGGATTATCAAGATTTCCATTTATTCGATACAGACATATCCTTAGCTGGTCATTCACAGGTTTGCTCTGTGAATATAATTTCTTTTAAACAGCCTGCTCTTGCTCAGGAATAGAATTTCTGTAAACATATTCCTGACAACTGTATTGCAGATACTGCGAATATTCCGGTAGCATAAGCGATTTACGTCAATTTAGGGAGAGTTAGAATCACAATGATAACCATTCAGATATTTTGAATTGATTTATATGGATCTGGAATTAAGTCATAGATCTTGTCATTTTTCAAAAATTAAAGACCCTAGAGTCGAAAATTAGACGCTTTAGAAATATGCAATTTAGAGTTGTTAAGCTTTTTTTGTGATTTCGGAATTATCAGCAAAAGTGTCTTATGGACATCTTGAGGATACACCATGAGGATACTTCTGCAGGTAAGAAGCTAGAAGCATGTCAGGTCTGTGGATCAAGGTGAGACATCCACACCCCACAGAATGTACCTGTAGATGCGTGATACTGTTAATCCTCCAGTCACGCTATGTCACTCACCAGCCATGACTTCCGCAAACCAATAGATATTAAATGGCTGAAATAAGAGATTGTGCAAATAAGCTGTACGAATATCTAGGGTATGAGTACTCCTATTTACTGAAGAAAAAGCCGTTGTAAGGATCGACAAAGTTGTGATTAGCTTAAAGCTCACTATAATTTCTTCTCTGAAGACTGTATACCGGTGTAAACCTAAAAAGTGATGTATATGAACCAGTGGAAGATCTTTCCTCGGAAAGAACTGTGTATTTTGCAATAAATAAAAAAAATATATAAAAAAAAAAATTCCCAAACATGGAAGATCGCCTAGATAATATGGTGTTTTTGTTTGTGTGTTTGATTTGATGTCTGGTCAACCATTACAAGGCCGTTGGTATAGCCATAGGTCTACCACTGCTAGGGATGAAGGAGAAAAGTGGTTAGAGTGGGACTCGTTCCCACAATCCTGGGGTTTCAAGTGCAGTGCCTTAACTACTGTATCAACTCCCCACCGCCTGATCAAATGAAACATCTATGTTCACTGAATAGCGAAACCTACGAATTCAATGCGCCTTGAAGAGTGAGTATACGTAAGGATTTCTAAGAGGGTTATTTAATGACAGGTTTACAAAAATATATATTAGTAGATTTGATGAAAATTATGATACTACCTGTATGTGTGCTGAAGAAACGGATACATATCGCTGCTGGATGATTATATATGATGGAACACCCCACTATTTTGTTTATTTGTTGTACTTTCATGTTTGCCCCACATTATCGGCTGAAAATCATGTACATTGTATAAGAATCCCTTGATACGTCAATAAAGAACAATTTTCCCAAAGAAAAAAAGGGATGGCAATGGCTCATGAAAACAAGGACAATGACCTCGGTTGGTGATAGCTTTGACAACAGTCAGAAAAACTGACATCTCGGGCAATAAGGTTGGTATATGAATACCGCGGTGATTGTTTCCTGTCGTAAAATCATTGTTAAAAAAGGCCACAGCCTACATAGATGCTGCTCTACAAGCATGGTACTATAGTGTTACTCCAAGCCCCTCATATACCATAAGTAAATAGTTTTGAATACGAACCACTGTAACCAGTGACAACTTATTCTGCAAATCTACATTCACATTTATGTTGGGGAATTTATATGGAATATTTGGTAGACAAAAGATAGAAGAAAATCTGTTAAAGATATGATGTACCTGTGTAACATTGCAAACCTGAATTCCAGAAGGAAAATACAATTAGCAACCATGATGTTTAAGTATAGGATTAAAATAGAATGGTTGGATTCACTGAAAAGAAACACCAGGAGCGATGAGAAGGTTAACTTTCAAATTCCAGCTACAAAGAGTACAACTGTTATGAAGAGTCCGTATATCCGAGGTGCAAAACTCTGGAATGAACTGCCTCGAATGATACAGTACAGTGACTCTAAGGACAAGTTCAAGAAGGAATACAAGGAATATCTGAATCGAGATTGTAATTCCAAGAAAAAATGAACTATTTTTGTCTCCGTTATTCACAACATCATCATCAACTCCATTGACTCATTTTTTTCTTTTTTATGTTATCCTACTGTAATAACTTGATACCGTGTATGTATATTTAATGCTGTACTGTTGTATCAGAAGAGCTCAACAATATGTATGAGAGATACAATAAAACTAAACTAAAAAAAAAAAAAAAAAAAAAAAAGATAGGATATTTGTGAGAAATCATAACATCAGGAGCGTATCTGGTATCTCTCTTTGACAGTCTGTATACATTCTGTTCGTCTAAAATATGCAAACTATCAAACATGCGACCAGAAGTCTTGTTAGCACAATTGCCGTGCCTCATGTTCATTATTAGGGAAACAGGGCAATTCGTCGAGGACTGTTATTGCCACGGAGATGTTAACCTGACCCTGCTATTGTCTGTTGATTCTGCAACTTCTACATCCCTGGCTCCTATATTGATAGAGCCTCATCTTAAACAAGCAAGAACATGGGCCCTGTTGAATTATCTATACCGACGAAAGTAGTATCGTAAAACTGGATGAGGTTTAATCTTGGCCACCGTATTCCACGACTGGAGTTTGGCTAAGTGACTTCATGAAGCGAAGCCGAGTGAAGTCCGGAGCCAAAACTTCAAGGGTGGAATGCAGTGGCCAAGATTAAAACAAATCAGGTTTTGATTTTATCCTACCCTATCTCCTCGATTTTGAAATATTACGTGATAACAATGCTGTATGCCACTAGTGGCATATAAAACTCTGTATGCCAGTCAGCGTGGCATACGGAAACCCAATGTTAAACCTATGGGATTTTATATTAGAATTTTATATAAAATTGAACAACATCGTCCCTCATTCTCGTCGGCGTTCAGGAAAGGGTCCTCATGTACGGCCCTAGATTTTTCCACAGGCACCAGGTAACTATATTTCTTTTCTTTTTTTTACTAACGTGACTATTATCCTACCCCTAATAAAAAACTCCATAGGCTTAACATTGAGTCACTGTATTCGGTCTGGAGTTCAGAAAAATGAAAAATATCGCTCTAGTGGGATACACTTGACAAATGACGTCATTTGTTAATGTAGAAGTAATTTAGACTGGCGGGATAGGATAAATTCTAAACCAAACTCGAGTTAGTCGTGTTATTGTTCATCGCACTCCGGCAAAATCACGTATTACTGCTCTCAGCTTCGCCTCATGCAGTAATACGCGATCTTGCCGTCGTGCGATAAACAACAACAGACTAACTCTTGTTTGGTTTCTCCATAGTATACATAGTGAAAAGAACACCATGAGGATAAGCATGAATCATCATCAGGCAAGAAAAGTTGCAGTCGGGTGCTATTGTATGAGAGGTCCAGCCTGGGGCTTCAGTTGAATGCGCGGGATGTTGCTAAGAGGACAGACACTGGTCAGGTGGTCAGCGGCTACTGGTGTTGTCATGGTAACACCAGGTGAGGTGGGTCCGGAGGGCTGAGTGGCTGTCGCCAGGTCTGCTTGGCAACGTCAAAAGGTCGTCCTTTGCCGGAGGGGGTTGGCCTCCTGCTGAGAGCTGCAGGGAGCTCATCAGAGCTGCTCAGAGCTGTTCGAGGTTGCTCGGAGCTGCTCGGAGCTGCTCGGAGCTGCTCATGGCTGCTTGAAGCTCCTCGGGGCTGCTTGTATGTGTCCAAAGGTGATCGGAGCTTTATCTCACCCCTGGAATAAATGCCCATAGGCTTAACATTGGGAACTCGTTCTTCATGCCCCTACGAGTATTGCGGTCCGTTCTCCATGGTCTATATCCTGTGTGTCATCCACTCTTTTAATGTGTATAGGGGTGAGATAAATACAGAAAGCAACTCGTTTTGGTCAAAGAAGTCATTCTCCAACTCGTTTGAATGCTACATGATATTCACTCGCCTGTCGCCTCGTTCATATCACTCCGCATCAAACTCGTGGAGAACAACGACTTTGACCAAGACTTGTTGGTTTCTTCTTTAGTTCGCTTGTATTCGGAGGTGCTCTGGGCTACTCAGAGCTGCATGAATCTCCTCGGAGCTCCTCGAGGCTGCTAAGAAATTTTCGGACCTGCTGCGAGCTGCTCTGGGTGCTGCGAGCTGTTTCAAACTGCTTAGAGGTGCCACAGGCTTTTCAGAACTGCATGAAGCTGCTCAGAACTGCGAGGAGATTCTGTCAGGAACTGTTCGGATGTGTTCTGAGAATCTCAGAACAGTTCGGAGGGGGTCGGGGCTGCTCGGAACTGCTCGGGGCTTCTTGTGTATCTGTGAGCAGGTGGTGGGGGCAGACGTTGTTCAGCACGCACCCGATAGCACACATGATGGTGCTCATGAAGGCGTACACGTGTCATGCTACGCTCACCAGGTATGTGTCACGTGCGGGCACACGTGTTTGCATGCGCGCGCATGGATCACCTGAAAGCTTGTCTACAGCGTTTGCGTATAGAGGATAGTTGCGTATTGTGCATTATGTATAAACCATCACCTGTTTTGATTCCTGTTGTATATATTCAATGTACCTAATAAAGTGATATATATTCTCATTGAAAACCTTTCTAAATATGTTATACCCTCAAATACTGATAGAAATGGCAATTTGTTGACCTCCAATCAATGGGGTAGCCATGTCCACCCAGATTGAGTAACATCAACTTGTATGTAATGTTCACGCATCTAAGCTTCGATCTGATTGGTCTAGATGGCATCACGTGGTCAACCTTGTCAGAAAACGTTACGGGTCCTAGTTATGAAAACGTCAGCCTTGGAAATAAACCAATTACTATACCACAATTCACGGCATGTTACTATAGAGTGTTCAGCCATAGGTATATATATAGGAATGACTATTTCAAAGCAGCCATCACAGTAACCCATCACGTGGGAGATGGAATGAGTGCCCTTTATCGTCGACCTTCCTGGGACCGAGCTTATTGTCCTCTTGATTTCCTTTTTTACTAATTACTTTCGAATTTTTATTTCATAGTTAAACTTTTCATAATTTCCTTTCTTGGTTCATTACGGGCTAAGGACTGTCATTTAATCTGAGGGTCTTCTTACTGCCGAGCACCACTCGTTGCTCTCGCTAAGTGTCGCTTGACAGCAAAGACGGAGAAAAACCGAGCAACTCTGAGCAAATCGTTGAAGTGAGTGAGACGGCAGAAGATCCGCGGATGTCATGGCTGATCACGCATGCTCAGAACTATGCATGGGCCTGAGGCAAAAGAGTTGTTTCGTGTCTGCTCGGAATTCGCCTGGCTTCAGTCTCTAATTACTACCGCAACCCCTGCCTCACCCTTCCTCGCCTGGGCTCAAGGACTGGTCAAATAGTATACCGTCCATACATAGCCCCCTGTTTTCGGCGTTTATAGCTTCAATTTCTGTCCCTGCAAAAGTTAAGCTGCATATGCATTTCGTTCTTATTTATTTAGTAAAAATTCATAAATGAAGACGTGAACAAGTCTAGCTCAGAATATACTCGTAATCCACTAGGGACCAACCAAGGAGTCTAAAATAAGTTTGTTTACTTGTAGAATTTCTAGTAGATTTTATCTAGCAATCAGAGATGTATAAACTGATGGTGCAAGAATTACTTGCATTGATTTATATGGGCCTATCATTACTAAGGTGTGTCAATATATTTTATTTCTTTTACTACTACTATTTTTTCTTGGCCTTTTTATAGGCAGCATTCCAGACTCGTAGTGATATTCTGAAATAACTAGTCTTCAGTAGAGAATATCTTATTACTTGTCCATTGAATCAAATAGGATCCTTGGCATTGTGTGCACTCATACCCAATGAGAGATAAAATGTGTCCGAGACAGAATTCCTACTCGACGAGGACTAATATCATCGCTTCATTTCCTATTACTGTACTCCGTGATTGTTTATCTTAATACAATATATATAAAACACACACACACATATGCCGCAGAAATATACCTCCAACTGATTCTTCAATATGAGCTACTACTATACCTCTTAAATCCCAAATCAAAGTTAGTTCTGTTTGTTTTATGATGGTGATCGAATCCATGAGATGTATTTAGGGAGAAATCTCAGCCCTACACATATCCTTTATTATTACATACCTATGTGCGAACATCCGTGAAATACTACCCGCTCACGGGGGTGTAGTATATCGCGACTCCGGCCCACTATGGTGCGCTTCGTCGTACTGCAAAATTCTAACGTGTATGTAACTAACTCGCCCCAACGCGCTAGGCGTGCATATTCTATGTCATCGCGACCAAAAACAATATGTCGGAGGACGACGAATCGCAACTTTAAACTCGCGATACACGCCCCCCGTAACAACTACAAGTGCGTATTGACTATAATCGAGGTAGCCAACGTGCGGCGTTCACCTGACACCATTTAAATTGCTCAAATATGCAGAATCGATCGATAATAACAACACGATCCGCAACAGGGGACGCACAGACACCCTCACGCTGGTTCCTGGCGCCTCCGCATCCATACACGCCTAATGCTCTCCAATCGTATCTTCTGGTAAGTGCACGCCTACCGAATAGCGGCTAAACATCCACTAGGCGAGTGGAGACATGCGCAACGAGCACATCCTGTGAGTTGGCTTCCGGTTTGTAGCAGACAGTGTCAACATGGAGCGGTTGTGACTTAAGAACTCGATAAATGGCGTCTTTCTGATCGAATTAAGGTATGTAATAATAAGAAAACATCCATACTGTGGCCAGAACTATGTCTTAGTTCTCGGTCACCTGTGTCGGACATTCGCCCCTCCGCCTGCGGCGTCTGGGCGAATGTCACACAGGTGACCTCGAACTAAGACATAGTTCGGCCACAGTCTGGACGTTTTCTCCTACTTCCGCACCAAATAGGCACAGAATGGGAAGTACTAGCCATTGATATCTATTTAAAATATGTTCTTCATTGTTGCCATATGTATAGTACATACATCAATATTTATTGACATCATAGTATATAAATGTGTTCTGGGTTCTTGACACGTTCTTCGTTGATTATACGATGTTTTGTTGTTGTTTTTTAAACAACAACAAAAATGAGGGGAGTATCAGGCCTGATATGGCAATAAGTCTACCATTGGTGGGATGAAGGAGAAAGATGATGGCTGTAGGACTAGAACTAACAATATTGGGATAACTAGTCGAGTGCCTTAACCGTGAAGATAACTCACCGATCCCTCCATATCCCAGAGGCATGATCTGCTGTCTTCCATTCCTCGCCCTTTCCAGGCCAGTATACTGATTGGCAGCAGTAACTAGGTGGCAGAGAAGGCCCATAAACATCAGGTCCTTGGGAAAGAGAATGGCTTTTCTACAAATATCCTTGTTACGTGACCTAAAGAATATTATGGGAATCCATGAAACAATAGATTGGCTTTCCCATATTTTCCCCATATTTATAAAAGTGCATTAATTTATTCAGTAAAATACTTCTACATTTGTCAAAACTGTATAAAGGCCCTCCAGCCCGCCAGTGGTCATAAAGGCATTCCCGCTTGTCAATGACATACTATATTGATGCACTTTCACCCGCCATTGACGTTTTGTATCAAAGCAATCTCTCTTTGCCCTTCGACATACTGCTCGAAGACCCTGTATTCTCACCCCTATAGATGTACTTCCTCAAGGCATTCTCGCCTTGTAAGGAATAACAAATCGACACTAATCTATCCAATCATAAATAACGAAAACTTAATCAGCAATTCGCGACCTTTAACCTTATTTCCATTCACTCGTGTGTCTGAATTAATTGGCAAACTGAGCTTATTATTAAGAGAGAAGTAATTACATCTGTTTGCTGTTAAAGCTAAAATGCCTGATATTGTTTTACCCTTGTGGCAATCATGTCAGCCGACCTGAAGCTTTTAAAACAATCATATTTCTAAAGACTGACTCGCATTAGTTTAGTAGGTAATTCGCAACTGCTAAGAATGTAAAGAGGACGAGGCAAAGGCTCGTTTTAGGGTATTTATTCATAATAACGAAGGGCCAATGTAGAATGATGGGGACCTTTTGGTTCGATGAGGACAAGCCCCGTGAATCCAATCCAATTTACAAGCTGTCGATGGAAGGGTTACTATCAGCATATCCTTCTTAGCCTTAATCTAACGGTATTTGGGGATTCCATGTGTCGTCCTAAAATACCTGTGCGCTGTTTATGTCGCTTAAAGCCACATACATGTGTGCTGTATAGTAAGATATATCCGTCTTCAACTGGGGAATTCATGATCAGATTCATAACATCTGAGGCGTCGTAAAATGTCAGAGATGTTGAACATGCGCTCCATGGCAATCCCCTGGACATAAAACACAGTAATGACGAATATTAACCAGTAAAGGGATATACGGAGACAACCTATATATAGCTGTGAAAACTAAAGATAGACTTCCCTCGAGTATGGACATAAACTTGTATCATCCACCTCTATGAATCAACATCATTAGATAGTGTTCAAAGCTCAGCTAGAATTCTTATTCTAGGATTCTATATGACTTTCAATGAGCCTAATATGGAACTGAACATAGAATCTAAACTAACAAAAGGAACTGACAAAATCATTTATAATTCCAAAAAGCGTGATGCGGCTTCGTTTCTTACAAATGTTGCTGTGAGAAGAACTACTCAAGACATTTTACTTGACACACTAAACATAGAATTTGTTGCTGCGTCCGATGCTAAAGCACCAGTTGAAATGTGAGAGAGATATTTTGAAACGCTTCAGATTTAATTTCAGATATCAAAATGATCTGACGACACTCCTGACAGATGATCGCATGGGATTATTGTGAAGAAAAACATGAGAGATTATCAGAGAATTCTAGTTCCAACATGGCCAGTGCTGTTGAGAGAACCGCCATCGTCTTGCCAAATGTTCCTAAATCCACATAAGAGAAGCTGATACTTCGTAAACTGACGTATTTAGGTCATTCCCGGACAAAATGAGACAGCGTCTCCTTCCGACCGCTTTAAACATTTCCTCGCCCGCCGCCGCCATTAATGTGCTCATGACGTCACTTCCGGTTGGAAGCCGCCACCAAAGAGCATCCGTCTCAGCGAGAGTACAAAACGAGTCGAGGAAAATAGACGAAATGTTATCCGTAGAACAGAAAAGATTTGATTAAAATAGTCGTTTGAAAGTTTGAAACCCGTGTGTACGGTTTGATGTAAAGGAGGGGGGGAGGACTGACAACTGGAGATTTTCTTCCGGGAAATCTGATGCAAGAATCACTCTGTGGTTCGTCTTTCGACCGTGATCTTTTTCGCATTAGGTTCAAGCATTGTGTTCGTGAGAAATATTTCATGGAAATAAGATTAAAAGATGAGGTTCTTCTGGTTTTAAGGTGAGAAATGATAAAACTTCGCTTCCACTAAGCAACTGAAGCTCATTTAGTTATACTTGCTTATCAGTCTTTATCTGTGGATACGGTTGCATCATCCAAAAGCTATCTTCCTTCTAGACAACTCGTTACTTAATTACCTGCGGGCCCTTTTAGCAATCAGCGTGATTAACTAGAGACCTTAATGTGTGCCACCTACTTTTTAGGAAACGGGGAAATTAATAGCTGGCAAATGCAGCTATCTCTACTCTCTATGAGCATTATTCTCAGAGAAAGTAGAACAAAATATTGTACCGATGAACGAGTAGTTCAGAAAAGAAGGACAGGGAGCTGAAGTATGAAGAAGGGATGGAAGAAGGTAAGATGTGTGATAGAGAAATATATGTGTTACACAGCGGAAGGTGAAGTAGGGATGAAAGGCCGTGGAAAACAGAAAGGAAAAGTTGGGGCAGACAGATTAGTGGGAGAATATTGTTAAAAAGAAAGGGTTAAAAGGAGTGAAGAGAAAGATAAAATAGATGGTGGTGGAAGTGAGGGAGAATGGTGGTTTTTTTTTGGTTTTTTTTGTTGTTGTTGGGGTTCTTTGTTTGTTTTGTTGTTGTTGTTGTTTTTGTTGTTTTTTTTTGGGGGGGGGAGTATTTTGCGAATGATTGAAAGATATACTTAGTTAGTGCGAAAGAGTATAAGGGGTGGGAAAGGGATGGTATTGCGGGAGGAAGGGGGACAAGGAGAAATAGTGCAGGTGACAAATGAAACAGCTGAGATGAATAAGGACCTGTGTTAAAAGGGTTAAGGAGGGGCTGTTGTGAGAAAGGAAACAATGAAAGTAGCTGTGCTAGGAGTGGGTGTTATGAAAAGACATAGAAAGTTTGGTTTCAAGATAAGGTAAGAGAGAGAGAGAGGGCTATAATCAG
The DNA here is from genome assembly GCA_950022655.1 of Alentia gelatinosa. Lineage (NCBI taxonomy): Eukaryota > Metazoa > Annelida > Polychaeta > Phyllodocida > Polynoidae > Alentia > Alentia gelatinosa. The sequence continues at coordinate 55,213,662 of OX465587.1, read as the reverse complement.
AAGAGACAGATGAGGGTAGAAGCAGAGGTGTCATGAGGTGTGAAGTGTGATGAGGTGTGGTGAGGTGTGAGAACAGGACCTGTAAAAAGGCGAGTTGTGGAGCATGTGAAGTAGAGCAGTATACACAGACTGTTTCTAGAATAGGGTGGGGAGATAGAGAGGGTGGGAACGGGTGGGGCACACAGACAACGGCTGCGGGATGAGATGGCAGGGAAAGACGCTGCTCGATGGGCCGCTCTCTGGGATTAATTGTCTCGTCTCGCGGAGTCTCGCGAGAACGCACCTGCGTCCCACTTTAACCTATGGCCGCTCTATTGTTTCAGCGCCTCTACCGGAAGTCCCTCAACCTCTCAGCTGGAAACTGCCGAAAAGCCTCCTTCATAGTCACCGACTAAAACCTCCTACCCATAACAACACCCCCAACTTAGACAGTCGTCCACAGCTGAACACTCCACACTTCATACCAAACTGTGCACTGCCTACCCTAAATATCTGTCAACAACTCCCATAATAACTAACACCTGTTTATTCCTCCTTGCCGTTTTCTCTGTGTACCCAGTAGTCCATTATAGGCGCCGTCTATCTATCCTCTACACGTCTCATACCACCAGACCATTCATCAAAGTTATTATTTGGTCCCTCTATAGATACACCACTTAATTCATCCTACACCGCAGTTCAGGAAGTCCAATCCCACGTCCCTCTTACATTACACTTCTCCTTTTTTATTGAGCGTGGGCCACACGCTAACATACTCTGCCTAAATCCTGGAATGGTCACATAGACTATGAGCTTGCAGCGGAAAAGTAACCCTTTACCATCCGGGTGCTAACACTGTGACATTGGGAAAGGAGCAGTGGTCATCGTCTCAGCGTGTTCAAGGAGTGCCCAACTTAGCATGACCAATCACCAGGGACCGAAATACTTCATTGACCTACTGGTGCTCGATACACTAGCATCTTAGATAGGTAGTTGCAGAATTGGCAAGTTGACCGGGTGCAAGTGAATTACGGAAAACGAGTCATAGCCTGAATACAACCCAAACCTTTTGATTGTTATTTTTTCATAATTCCACGCTCATTTATCAATGATGAACATACCAGGTGTTACTAGTTTGATATTACTAACTACAGGCGTACGATGCTTTATGCAGGAGAACAGTCTCAGTGAAAAGGAGAATTCGGAACTGTACCTCCACAGAATTTCAGTTTTCCCAAGATATTTCAACAAAGACCTATAACTACATCAAAAAACAAAAAACAACAACAAAAACACATCTGTCACGGTAGCAAAGGCTTCAAACCGTTGGAACTATGATAAAACCAGGTTAAAGTTGCACTTTTTATCATATGTTTCCATCTGTTCTTTTGCTGTTGATCTGTTCAAGCTTACCTCGATGTGGCTTTGATAAATGGCGTAAATGAATTTAATAAGGACAGACAATAGGGTATGGTGGTGTCCCAGCTGCTAAGAGTAATACACGCAAAATGAATAAGAACGGTATCTTGAAAGAAAGAAACAAGAAAGGTTCTTGGATTTTCTAGTAGTACTGATTATTTGTTATGATTTTTGTTTTCTTTTAGTGTCTTCCTTGGTCAAAAGTAGCTTGTTCAGTAGCCATACAATAATTGACCTATACATGGGGCCCGAACTACCAACCACAGGTCTGAGACTAAGCTAGAGCTAGGTTCTGGAGATAATCACCAGAGTAGTGGCTTAACCTTTCCAGGTTGATGCAGGCCTTGGCTCTGGTCTGCTATTGGATGTGGTGTATAACCAGGGACTTTTGGGACATTAGGAATCTGGCGACCAATGTGACGACAGTTCCCATAGATGATCTAGCTTACATTGGTTGGTGAATATTCAGGGACTCTTTCTTGAGGGTATTGATATTTTTCATCAGATATATCTTCCAATATGTAAGACGTTCGATCGGCTTAGCGACTGCTGATATGTGACTAGATCCTCTGTGGTCCCTGGCATTGGAATGAGGAAATTATGTTAATTGATTAGTCAACACGGTTTTCATAGGTCGGTTTGGTCACCTGACTTATTTCCAATCTTATGGAGAAAAAAAAACCGCACCTCACACCATGAGGAACAAATTTTATAAAACATATATCTTCCAATATATCCAATATATTTTCAAAAAAGGATAACTGAAAGGTAATGGTGAAATAGGATAAAAGGGACAGGATTAACACTTCACGTTGCATATACCAGCCCCATAGATACTGTCCCACGTTCCTTTCTCCTTGGCAATAACGACTTATAATTTTGCATACGGAGAAATAAGACTATAGAAACCTTTAACTGCTGTGTCAGCAGATTCCGATTTCACAATAACTTAACATTTCCACGTTGTCTGATATCTAATGACCTAACTTGCACATCAGACGAAACAAATACAAATACAAGTATTTGACAGAAACGTGCAGACAGTAAAGAATGGTTGACTGTTGATCCCAAAGACAATATGGCCAAAGGGAATTTAAATCTTTCCTTGTTTGTCGGTCACGTTAGGACTAACATTTATAATTTTGCGCTGCTATTTCATCTTGTCCTGTCTAAGCCCTGGAGTACACTTACAGCACTTTAATCTGGTCGGAAAGCTAGAAACTCCTCAAGACATGTTTCTTAGCGTACATGCCATTGTATATCCTTGTATGGGCCCTCACACCATCATATTGATGGAGGGACAGATCTCGTAGTCCCATAATTTGGTTTTCTTCCCTTCATCATACACTGTTCCCGTACTGTTTATTTCTCTAAATGAGTCTAATGCATTTGTATATGGTTGACGTATATATCAAAATAATGAGCTATCCATAAATCATCTTGATCCAGATAAAATATATCCAAAGACAATGGTACAGGTACTCGATATAGTTTCGTATCGATCGTAAAGTGATGAGCTATAGACCCGACAACGCGAAAAATATAGAGAGTAACCGAGGACAATTGAAAGAGAGAAGTGTTGGAGGGGGCTTCATCTACACTCATCTACACTCATAAACCGACAATTGTTCTTCATGCCAGGGCTGGTATACCCTACCTACGTGAAAGACGTTTATGTCATATGCATAATTTTATGTATCACCGGGCACAGTCCGTACATTATCTAGATGACGTGGATGTCTGTACCAGGACCCATGACGCTCCTGTGCTAAAAGTTATAAGACCAAATTGTACAGCTTTTATGAATTCGATTTTATACTCAGGGTTGGTTCTATGGAACAACCTTCAACCCGTAACTAGAAATATCGAGACCTATCGGATGTTTAAAAAAATATCTAAACACTGTCTGGCAAACTCTGTACCCCAGGTCAATCAGTTGTACGAAAACTATGCTGTGGGAAACTGAAGATGTAGAGTGGTTGTGATTCCTGATATGTTGTCTTACATTTGCCAGAGTCAAGATTACCTTTATTACATAGTGGTTCTACCGTGTTGACGTTGAATTTAAAATTATGTATATTTTATTCGATTCATAATTTGGTTGAAATCAGTCTGTCATTTGGAGATAGTATAAATCGGTGGTAATTGGCTATCCCTATCATGCTGAACTTGTAATGTGTCACAGAAAGGCATCAGTGGTGTTTGGTGTCATAGTTTTCACTGTCTTATTGTATGGCTGTGGCCATCACGATGAAAACCAGCTCCTGTAAGAGCTGACGTGAAAGGCCTCTTTATTGTCATCTAACTTTGTATAACTTTGATGAAGTATTATTGCAGATTCCGGTAATGTAACCGAGATACTACTATTGTATGACTATATAAGATGATGGCAATAAAGAAATTGAAAAAAAAACAACAACAAAAAACTAGCAAAGTCAGTATATACTAGTATCATGTGGGAATCCTGGGCATATCCTGGAACTATACTCACATTATAGATATTTATGTATTTCATGATTATTGGATCAAATTGTACATACGTTGCATATATTATTTATTTATACCGAAAAGTATATAATGGATTCTTAGTAAACTACTGGGCGCACAGTATGGCTTATGGCTGAGTGCGTATTCCCAGGATAAATATACGTTTAAGAAAAGAAAAAGAAAAAAGGGATTTCGAGGTGGGCCGCATGGGAAATAGTAATTCAGTACGCAATGGAAAAGCAAGAAAGCTAAATGTATATAATAATGATAATGATAATAAAACTGATAATAACAATAATAATAATAATGTTTGTTACATTGTTGCTGGACACATGGTGTATAATTAGGAAAAGGATGAGGTGGTGAGATCAGTGGGCATTATATTTACTCAGGGACATTTTACCACAGAGATAAACCGACCATATATAACGCATAGTCTTAACAAAAATAATGTAAACTCTGTGATCGGCTTTAGATGCAAATAATTATCAACCATGATAATGACTGGCATTTGAAGATACCGAACGCAACACTGCACAGATTATGTAGAGCTATAGAAAATTCATTAGGAGTTACTGACTTCACCGACCTGTCTAGAACCATCTCTTCAGACGGCTCCACGTTATGCCACAAGGTCGAGTGAGGTCTCACGTTGACCTTTAGACTGACCCTTCGGCCTCTCGGTGACAATGACTCGCCACAGTTGGGTACTAAAAGAGCTAAGTCAGCCTCTGAGGAGTGGGACACATTATGGGCCTACCTGGATTTACTAATAACGATGGGGAACTGCTCATGTGAAAGTACGGGCCTAGAGATATTACAGCTATTTGACGCAGGTAAAGACTCAGGATGAGGGGTGTAGTTATATAGAACTGCATCGAGAATCGTATAAATAGACAATACTCCACGAGTTTGGCTGGGCCGCAATCGTCATCGAGGCGAAGCTGAGTGACGATTATGGCACAGCCAAACTCGTGGAGTATTGTCTATTTATACGATTCGAGTGCGGTTCTGGATTTATCTTACCCCTTTCTATCGTTTAAATAACATCACAACTCCAGAATAATCGGAATATACTTAGCAAATCCACTACGCCACGGCCGTGGCGTAGTATTGTAACTTTACCAGGGTGAGCGTTGAGAATATTTTTCTAATGTTATTCCTATGGCTAAACTTGTACGAGGGGTGAGATAATTACTCAGCCAAAGCCACAAATACTTGGTGCAGGAGTTCGTTTAATTTAGAGTGACCTTATAAAAGTTATCAACGAAAGACTGCCAATCATGATGGTCGGACATTTGGTTCAATATGATGAACAACACCAATGAGACTGAAGAATTAACACACCAAAATCAAGTTTAATTGCATCATTGCTGTACCTCTAGTAAGTAGGTATGTGAGGTTACCGTGCACTGCTGACTCCACGCAGCAAGAGAGAGTAGTTATATTTAAGACTGTTAATGGAAATTTATTGAGTCATTCAGGAAATGATTTCTTATGAGATAATCATTCTGACTACAGGGATGAAAGTCGGGACTGATGAAAAAGTCGGAAACCAAAAAAAACAAAAAAAACTGGGGCGTATTCGGGGGGGGGGCCGATCCCCCCCCCCCCCCCCCCCCGCTGGTGCCGTCAAACAAAATTTCGGCACTTGACGGAACTCTGACGGCAGTGTCAACGGCCCTTGCCGCGTTTAACTGCCGCCAAAGTACTGACTGTGTCGGTTTCCCCGGGGCGTGTGCCAATGCTAACGGCCCATGCAGGTTTATACATTTTTGGAATTTAGTTTTATTTTATGTTTTTCATACTTTGGTAATGATCATATTTCAAGATGCAGAAATTTCTGATTTCCGTCAATTGTCGGCGGACTTGCGTCCCTGTGACTAAACAGTTGATGGGCTAGTTTCGATTAGAATATTGATCATCGTCTGACGCAGTGGTCAAAGCCAACAATTATACTAGAATAATCTACAACATTCTTCCATAACAAGGAACGACGAATAAGGGTTAAAAAATCATTTATCAAGTGACCCTCAACGGTACAATGAGGAGGAATGTGGATCCCCATATACATATTCTCCTTACATCAATGTATTCTCATAAAAAGGAATTACATTTCTCTGAAACATTTCGGAAATACCTGCAGCATTAACTAAATAATAAACAAGGAGACAATATAAACACGTATTGTCATATGAAGACTTGGACAGGGTGGTTGAATGGATACCGTTCCGAGATTTTTGTTACTAACTATATTCATTTGTCCCTAAGTGACAGATGAAATTCGTACAGCTGACCCTGAAGTACGAGAGATATACGCACAGCTGTATAATAGTTCATATAATGATATGATTTATCTTCACTATATAGTAGAAGAGTGCATTTATATGAATTTTTTACGTCTTTCATATCTTCATTGATTAGATTATATTACATCATAGCATATCATACTGATGTAAAATCATATCGTATACACCTAAGATGAGCTCCGTATTGAGGGGTGGCAAGTTGCTAAGTTCTATGGATCAGAGTCGAGAAGGCAGTTCTGTGGGGAAGCTCATTATCAGGCAGTGGCCTGTCTGTTTGGTCGAACAGGTTGATGTTGTTTCACACCTCAGGACCTGCCCACTCAACCGTGAAGGCGTCCAAAAGAAGCCCCGACCCGCGCTGCCAAACGTCGGCCTGACGGGCCAACGCCGGAAGTTGCGGCGCGGGACTACTTCTCTTCGTAGCGGAGAAATACAGCCGCAAAATAGTGCAGACTGTGTGCTCCGGACTCTTTTCTCCGCGCGCTGGCTTTTCAAACACGAACGACTGCTCTTTCAGCAGGGGTGTCACGCGGCCTACTTCCGGTGATTAAGTCGGGCGCTTAGTGACGACCTAATCGCGCGGTCCGCGGGGACGCAGGAGGGACGCTCGACGAACGCCGCCACGCAAACGCGCCACCTAGCGGCCACAGGCGATATCGCCAATTAAACGGCGGCCAACTTTAACGCCAGTCAGCGGGCGACGCCTAGTTCAAAGCCTACCCCGCGTTCTGATTAGGCGCGACGCGTTTACTTCCGGTGGGCCTTTATAATTAGTCCGCAGACCCAGCCGGACTACTTTCAGTGGATCGCACCAATAGAAAGCGGGGGTAGGAGGCAGAAGGTCGACATTACGTGGGAACAAAGTGACAGAGACTAGAAGATGGCCGGTGAGAGTGGCAGGGTTAGCTTTCACCTGACTGACTGTTAGGAGTATGTGAGGTTAGAGACTGCAGTCAGTGCCCGTCTCCATTAGGCCGATTGGTTGTGTGATGGGCCCCGCCGCTAGGCCCGCGCCTACGCGCCGCTCACTTCCTGTTTACACACAGAGAACAAAGGGGCGAAAGAGGAGGCCGGGTTAAAACACCGTCTGTGCATCGTATCATATCTCTGAGCCCCGCTTGGCGGCGCCGCGGCTTCGATCGACGTTTTTCATGCTGCGCTTCATAAAAACACCACTTTGTTGTCAGTGTATGTATATTATATACAGCGCGCTCGGGTTTCAGAAGGGGCGTCTTCCTCGATATTGCGCTACGCAGTGACGAAAGAAGTCTGCCCAGTGGAATACCAATGTCCGCCGTAAGGACCTTGGCTATGAATACATTATACGCTTGGAACAGGAATAATCTAACAGGAATATAGTCCAGTGGCACATAGTACAAACCTTCCATCTTGAATTGCAAAGAATCACTGCCTTGTTACGGAAAGTTCGCCCTAACTCGTTATTTGATCTTTGTTTTAATCGAGGTATCTCCCCCGATATCGGCCACCAATAAGAGGAGGAAGAATGGGGAATTCCCACTGAGCAACAACGAGTCTGCCCTAGTACGAAATATTGCTGCCTGCCTTCTTGATGTTAGACATTTGTACCGTGAATAGATTTGACACATGGTTGCGCCGTAACTATGATACAAGTAGTACAACCAAGAATGAAAATTTGTCCATTTTACCAAATTTTCTCATATGTCAATAGAGGGGGAAAATCAAGTCCAATAACACCGAACATATCAATGTTGATAGCCGCAGCATCTACTAGATTAGAATTCCTAATGAATTCCATCGAATCGGCTTCCAATTAGCTTAACATCAATACCCCCCTCAACAGTGATCAGTATACTAACCTCATTGACTGCACTCAATAAGCTTATTTCGACTTTCATCACAGGCCCTTTAGTCCTCTAATGTTCGCCATTGTTTACACATGAACTAATCCCCCTTCGAGTACATTGCAAGTCCAACCCCTCCGGAAGCGGAAGTGTGATATGTAGCGCCCCTATCGGCTGCTACTTAGCACGCCCGGAGCGTCCTCTAGCGGGGGTTTCCCGTCCCAGGGCGGGTGGTAAATTGATGGTATCGGTTCTGGGTGCTGATAAAAACGCGTATTCCCTGATCAACGCGAGTAATCAGGGAGCTGCTGGCCAGGTACGATGCCATGCGAATTCTCGTCTGCTCACGTGAGCTAGGTTGTTTTTTTAATTTTCATTTTTAAGACGATCCTGAGTCAGACTCACAAAATGCAACATGGTCAATGCTAGAGTAACGCTAACCGATGTCAGACTGCACGTTGCTATGATACAGCGTCATCGTGGTAACAACATTACAGAGACTTTTGCATCCGTTTTTCATTTTGTTCTTCGCTATCTACGTATTTGTAGAGCTAAGGGGGTGGTTGCACTGCACGAAAACCACTATTTTCCATATATATACGCCATTGCGATAACGCACGTATCGGCTGTATCGTGGGTTGTTTATACTTGTGTACACCTCTTATACGCGTCTACGTTTCGGGCGTCTACGAAACAGTTTCCATATGTAGACGCGCGCGACTTGGCTGTCTTTCACGCCTGGCGTATTTAAGATAAAATATACTCTGCGCAATATATATACGCCAAGCGTATATATGATACCAAAAAAAAAAAATTGTGACCCACGGCCCGCCCGGGCCTGTGGGTGTTGGTAGAGGATACACCAACACTGACCCGCCACCCGCGACCTCCCAACCCCACCCTCTACCGCCTTACTGTGTGTAATTAATCAATTTATACTTAATTAGGTTTTTATAAAATAAATTGGTAATATAAGATTGCAATTTTCATATAATACAGACTTGGATGGTTAATGGCAGATGAAATATGCTACCAGTAGTGTCCCCAAGTGGCAGAGAATGGAACTTTTTGAGATTGGTGTATATACAACGGAATCAGGCGTATATATGACGTATATAAGACCGCACCATGGACATGTATATATACGCCACTAGATAAGGCATCTACGAGACGGATAACAGGTCTAACTTCTAGACGCAAAATCCTACTGTTAGACGCGTTTCTTATACATATGTAAAATAGTGGTTTTCGTGCAGTGTTGTGGAATGTCATTTGACATGTATTGAAGGAAACAGCAGCTAATGTCCACAGGGAGCAACAGGTGAACGGGAAGGTCTCAGGGAAGGTTCAACAGAAGGTGTGCCATTCTATTAGAGACCGGTCTTGAAATACAATAGACCTATAGAAATGGTTCCCCTTTCTGTGTCTTGTTACATTGTTCTATTAAGCAATATGATGCAACAACAATACCGTATAGAAAAAAGTAAAGAAAGCTCGATTAGACGAGGTCGGAGAAAACGTCATAGGACAGACCTGAGAAGAGATCAAGGTAGCAAATGGGTTAAGTACGAGGGCAAGATCAACAAGTAGGTTGGAAGGACACGTGTAATTCAAAAGATCGTTAAACAAGTTAGAGAGAAGGCTAATGAACAGGTTTCGTAGGAGCTCAATGAATAGGCCATGGAGGACATTGAAAAAGTGGCAGAAGGACAGTTAATAGGCCTGAAGGTCAGTGGGCAGTTATGACAGAAGGTAAAGAAACAGGTATGGATGGGTTTTATGCATAGGCCTGGACAATCTGGAAGAAAAAGATTTTTTAAATTCTGAAACAAAAAAAATGATACGGAAACAAATGGTCATGTATGGGGAAAAAAGTCAATGGATAGGTACAGAGGACAGCCATTGAAGAGGTGGAGAGAAGGTAAAATGAACAGGTGTGGCATAAGGTCAATCAATGAATATGTAGGGAATAAGGTCAAAGGACAGGTATTGAAGAGGGCCAATGGAGGTATGGAAGCCGGCCATTGAAAAGATGGAGAGAAGGTAAGATGAAAAGGTGTGAAAGAATATTAATGAATATGTATGTTTTTGATTTTTTAAAAAGGTTTTTATTTCTTGAAATCGAATATAAAATTTGTTCTTCCGATCAAGAAATATGTAGGAAGGTCAAAGGACATGTATGGAAGAAGGCTAATGGAGGTATGGAAGGAGGCAATTCAACAGGTCAACAGATGGTCCGATGGACAGGTGTGGGAATAGGTAATTGAACAGGCCGCGGGATGGAAGATTCGGACAGGTATGCAAAAAGGTCCATAAACAGGTCTCGGGAAGGTCAATGGACAGGTCTGGGTGAAGGTCAATGAACATGTATGCAAGAAGATGCCTGCATGAAAACATTGGAGAATACACCAGACAGGAACTGCAAGTCCAGGGCAGGGAGTCCAGAGTGTGATCAGGTCATGGAGACGGGTCACAAAGACATCCATTAAATTTTCTCTCCCCCTTCAGTAGGTCCGTCTGTCACCCGCACCACACAACACCCCACGACGCGCAAACCCCACTTCAATCAGCGATATCGAGGAACCCTCTCAGTCAGCTACGCCTTAATTCGCGCTAATATCTAATCAGCGCCGGCTATTGAGTCTCTCCGAGCAGCTCCCGTCGACCCTGATGACATTAACTCACGCCGAGCAACTCATCTACTCGGCCCCAGCTCGCCCAGGCCCCGGTCTCAGTTGATCTGTCAACACGGTTTAGCATTCCCGCCGATTGACTGAGTGTCGACCGGAAAGTTAGTGGTGCGTCCATTAAGTTGCTAGGCTTTCGGAAAGCCCACCTCCTACCGACACAGCAAGAAGATCGGCTTTTATTATCATTTGTTGGGCTTCAGGAGCGCTAGGAATTTGAGGCAGGGGGTTGAATTTCATCCGCGATAACCAGAGAGGGTGGGGAGGAAGTGGGTGAATGCGCATGCCTTAGGAGCAATCGCCGCTGTCTGGGGGTCGGCGTGGAGAGCAGCATGTGGTTGCAGTTAACCGTTTCCCGCCTTTCTTTGTAAAGCAGCAGACGACCTTTTTTTCCATGTCTGTGCGAGCCCGAAGCCCTGCACTGGCCGCCTCTCCCCAGTCGCCCCTCGGACACCTGTGTTGTCATGGCAACGGTTGGCCGCTTCACAAATTAAAAGAAGCATCCTGTCTCTGGTCACCTTGGTACCCGAGGCGCCCCGCAAATTGCAGGTATGGGAGCTTTAAGGAGGTGCATTTATACATTATTGACTGGTTTCAGATACAAGTGGCCGTATGGTCCTAGGAATTGTGTGTAAGAGATAGACGCACAGGTATATATAAACACAACATTGAGTGGTTTCAGATACAAGCTGTCTTATGCTCGTAAGAGTTGAAGCGTAGTAATATCCGAGCGAATGCGAGGGTGTTGCGCAGAGTCAACTCCGAGGTTATGGGAATTCTGATCCATAAGCATGTTGTAGCCATGTTGGAGCCATGTCGCAAACAGTGAGTGCCGGGCTAAAAACAGGCCAAAATAAACAAGTTGAGCTTATTATCGAAGGGCATAATAAGTGCAGCCATGGGAACACGAAATGATGAAAAAGTGAGATTCTAGGGCAACAGATTCAATTATAGAAGTGGTCTAATCTGGAACAGTTATCCATGGGCACACAGAAAGCACCCACAAATACAATTTTCAAAGGAAATATCGAAGCTGAACTGTTATATATGGATCTTTAATGATATACATGTATAGTAATTATATATCAAATAAATTCTATCCAGGACTCCTATAGCTGTATTATCGTAAAACCGGATGGGTCTTAATCTTGGCTCCCGTATACCACAACTGGAGTTTAGCGCAGTGATATCACGAGGCGGAGCCGAGTGGTATCCGGAACCAAACTCCACGAGTGGTATACGGGAGCCAAGATTAAAACGAATCAGGTTTTGATTTTATCCTACCCCTCTCTACAATATTTTAATATCAAAATCATGAATGAAAATCATCAAAATTCTGTATGCCCCTAGTAGCATACAAACGTCCATATGCCAGTCAGCATATACGGAATACGGAATCTCAATGTTAAGCCTATGGGATTTTATATTAGGGGTAGGATAAAACCCAGTACAGACTCACCTCATCTCACTATCATCAACTATACTGAAACTTTATGTTCTATATAATTTGTGAAATGTATTTATTCATGGAAGACCTTTCCCAGTGACAAGATGAAAAAAATGCCAATAAATGAAAAAAAAAAAAATGAAAAAAAAAAAAAAAAAAAAAAAGGACAGGGAGATGGGGGAGGGAGGCTGGAGGTAATGCCGCGTTCGAGAGACGTTAAAGATGGTATTGAGACTGGGTTCGGGAGACAGATAAGGATGAGTAGTGAGGCTATCATTATGGTGGCACACAGTACCTGCAGCCTGCTGAACAAGAATTCTTCTACTCCACTCACAGAATGCCCTGTTAATACGGAATTAATTCTGAACCCTCGCCAATCACTCAGATTGCTGTTATTCAAAAGCCGATCAGCGAATTTCAAGAGTAATATTTTATTGATAGCGTTAAACCCAAGCGATAACCATCACATGCATGGTCAATGTACCGAGGTTATTTTTGTCTCCACCTCACTTCACAAAAGGAAGAGACTGGGTTTTGTACTTAAAGTTTCTGTGGTAACTGAATATGTATTTATCGAATTCTTTTTGGCTTACATCACGAAGTCCTTGAGAGTATCATAATAATCATCTTGATCCTTCATAACTTTGAGAAATTTAATCAGAGGATATTATTCTGCAGGAATAATAATAATATACATTAAAGCCGAGTACGAATAGAACAGACATGAAGCGTCTTACTACATAGATTTGGTCAGGATTGCTATAATATTTAATGTGATTACAGTAAAGACGCACCTTTTGAGAATTGAAATCTTTAATTATTCTGACAAAGCATTGGAGTCTAGTCGAAATTTGCCCAAAACACATTGTAGACAGCAAAAATGAGGATTCCTGGCGAATTTCAGATGACATTGTCCATTCCAAGCTACACCGAAGAATGCACAGTATTCAAATGTACACCTTGCCTAAAGTAACGTTTTGGACCAACCATGTCTCTGATATCATTTGTAAAAATATCATGGATTTCTACCAGTGTAGAGGAAGTAGAGGATTGATCGAATGACAGATATTTCCCGGATGATATTTTGTGACTCGTGTACCACCACAACTCCAACTGCCTGATACCTCTATTCATCGAGTAGGAAAGAGGCGAGTTTGCTATCATAGCAGAGAACATCAACACAAACTGAGTTTAGAATATCGAGTCAGCAGCACGGTTTGTCGACAGATTGACCTGGTGCCATGGTGTCATCGAACGCCAGAACTCATGAAAACTTCATGAGATGGGGAGACGGGGCCTCAGGTGACATCACAGGGCCTGGTTCTACGTTGTGTCCGTATTGGGTGTAGATTAGGGTGGGCATTAGATAGCAGTCAGGCTCGGGCGGGTCCTGCTTTGGGTGGGGTTAGCCTAGGGTGGGGCCTGCCTTAGGTGGGGCCCGGAGGAGGTGTGAAGCGCAGCGCCCCCTATAGGGAAACAACTCATATATGCGATCGCAGCAGGGTTCAAGGCGCCACTTTCAAACCTGCCAGCAGAGGGGAAAGAGCTCTTGAGAATGGACTGTGTGAGACTTGTAAGCCATAGCCTATGAGAAATGAGGCTGTATTCCACAACACCAAACAGCCATAAAACGTGGAGCTCTATTGAGCTCTATTGGGGTTTGGAGTACATTAGATATCACTCTATCAATATCTGAACTGATTTTTGATAGAGCTCTAACAGTTTGTATGTAGTAGCTGTTACTAGTTAGCCTATTTTAGTATAGGAATCCACATTCAGCTGTCATTTGAGACCATGCCAAACGATAGGGGGCGCTACGGTTCACACCTCCTCTGGGTGGGGTCAGCCTTAGGTGGGGCTAGCCTCTGGCAGGGTAAGTTTCGTGTTGGGTAAGCCTTTGGGCAGGGTAACCCTTGGTAATCGGATAAGGGCCGCCTTAGGCAGCGTCCGTTCATGCTGGGGTTGGACTTGGAAAGGCTATGTTTCGTATAGAGTAGGGTTATATTTGGGTGGGGTTAAAATTGGATGTCCGCGGTAGGGTAAGCCTTATTCATGGTCAATTTGAAACATAGTCTACTCTCACCAGGGTCAGCTTTCAGCTGGTTTTCCTTTCCAGACCCGTATGTTTTTGTGGGTGGTAAGGTTAACCCTAGGGAGACTCAGCAATGTCCTATGTCAGCCAAGGGTGGTGTCGGCAGTGGGGGGGAGAAAATCAACAGTGGGCAAAGTCATGAGTGTGTGGAGGGAGCCATGGGTAGAGTCTGAGATGGGCGTTGTCTTCAGTAGGTGACGTCTGTCGAGGGTGATCTCAACCAGAGGCAGAATTACGATTGGGCAGTGTCAGCGGTAGGTGGAGCCTACAATAGGTGGGCCGACTCATCCAGAGGCGGAATCAACATTGGGCAGAGTCCCCCTTGGGTGGTGAGGTGGTTAGGTCAACCTTAGGGGGACTCAGCAATGGCCAAAGTCAGGAATGGCCAGAGTCAGAAATGGGTAGTGTCACCAATAGTCAGAGTGAACTATATTTGGAGATTACAATGGGTGGAGTACCAGTGGGGCAAGTCAAACGTGGGTGGAGTGAGCATTGGGCAGAGTCAGTAGTGTGCAGGTTCACCTTTCGGTGGCGTCATCAATATGCAGAATAAGTCATAGGCGGTTAGCAGTGGATCCATGGAGGCAGCAGTGGGTGGAGTCAGCAGTGGGTGGAGTCAGCATTGGGCAGAGTCAGTAGTGTGCAGGTTCGCCTTTCGGTGGCATCATCAATATGCAGAATCAGTCATGGGCAGTTAGCAGTGGATCCATGGAGGCAGCAGTGGATAGAGTCAGCAGTGGGCGGAGTCAGCAGTGGGTGGAGTCAGCAGTGGGTGGAGTCAGCAGTGGGTGGAGTCAGCAGTGGGTGGAGTCAGCAGTGGGCGGAGTCAGCAGTGGGTGGAGTCAGCAGTGGGTGGAGTCAGCAGTGGGTGGAGTCAGCAGTGGGTGGAGTCAGCAGTGGGTGGAGTCAGCAGTGGGTGGAGACAGCAGTGGGTGGAGACAGCAGTGGGTGGAGTCAGCAGTGGGCGGAGTCAGCAGTGGGTGGAGACAGCAGTGGGTGGAGTCAGCAGTGGGTGGAGTCAGCAGTGGGCGGAGTCAGCAGTGGGCGGAGTCAGCAGTGGGCGGAGTCAGCAGTGGGTGGAGACAGCAGTGGGTGGAGACAGCAGTGGGTGGAGTCAGCAGTGGGTGGAGACAGCAGTGGGTGGAGTCAGCAGTGGGTGGAGTCAGCAGTGGGTGGAGTCAGCATTGGGCAGAGTCAGTAGTGTGCAGGTTCGCCTTTCGGTGGCATCATCAATATGCAGAATCAGTCATGGGCAGTTAGCAGTGGATCCATGGAGGCAGCAGTGGATAGAGTAAGCAGTGGGCGGAGTCAGCAGTGGGTGGAGTCAGCAGTGGGTGGAGTCAGCAGTGGGTGGAGTCAGCAGTGGGTGGAGTCAGCAGTGGGTGGAGTCAGCAGTGGGTGGAGTCAGCAGTGGGTGGAGTCAGCAGTGGGTGGAGTCAGCAGTGGGTGGAGTCAGCAGTGGGTGGAGTCAGCAGTGGGTGGAGTCAGCAGTGGGTGGAGTCAGCAGTGGGTGGAGTCAGCAGTGCCAGAGACATCCAGGGGCAGAGTCAACCACGGACAGAGTCAACCAGGGGCAGAGTCAACCAGGGGCAGAGTCAACCACGGACAGAGACAACCAGGGACAGAGACATCCAGGGGCAGAATCAACCAGGGACAGAGACAACCAGGGGCAGAGTCAACCACGGACAGAGTCAACCAGGGGCAGAGTCAACCACGGACAGAGTCAACCAGGGGCAGAGTCAACCAGGGGCAGAGTCAACCAAGGACAGAGTCAACCAGGGACAGAGTCAACCACGGACAGAGTCAACCAGGGGCAGAGTCAACCACGGACAGAGTCAACCACGGACAGAGTCAACCACGGACAGAGTCAACCACGGACAGAGTCAACCAGGGGCAGAGTCAACCAGGGACAGAATCAACCAGGGACAGAGTCAACCAGGGACAGAGTCAACCACGGACAGAGTCAACCACGGGCAGAGTCAACCACGGACAGAGTCAACCAGGGGCAGAGTCAACCACGGACAGAGTCAACCACGGACAGAGTCAACCAGGGGCAGAGTCAACCAGGGACAGAGTCAACCAGGGGCAGAGTCAACCAGGGGCAGAGTCAACCACGGACAGAGTCAACCAGGGGCAGAGTCAACCAGGGGCAGAGTCAACCACGGACAGAGTCAACCAGGGGCAGAGTCAACCAGGGGCAGAGACATCCAGGGACAGAGACATCCAGGGGCAGAATCGCCATTGGGCAGAGTGGGCTGTGGACGGCGGACTGGGTGGCGGCGGGGAGGGCGTGAGACGGTGGCCGCACGTTAACTAAACGGCGCACATTGTGGAAGGGGCCGGGTGAAAAGACGTCAAGGGTCGGCCATGAATAGCCCCGGTCTGCGAGCGGTGCTTATTGAATCAGGCCCCACACTGCGCGGGCCCCATCTCACCCTCCCACCCACCCCCCTCCCGCCTCATACCACGTGACCAGAAGTCGTTTATTAACGGGACTACGGCGCAGGCGCACGGAAAGATTCGACACGATTGGTTTCTGTCTGCTCCGTCCGCTAAACTGATTACAGCCAATGGCCGTTTGACGCCTGCTTACGGCTTGTTGCCAACCAGCCCGCCCCTGGAGACAATGTCAGGCCAGTCGTCACAGCTACGGACGTCATGTCAGGAGCCCGCCTCTGACGTCACAAGTCACGTGACGTGTCATGTGGGAAAGGAAAATGACATGTTGGGTTTGGATTTTTTGGTGTTTGGCGCCCGTCAAACAGGTAGGGTTAGGTTACAGCAATCGATGTAGAGAAGAAGATGAGAGAAAAGCAATGTAGCAGAATGACGTCATAGCGTCTCTAGAATCATGCGTGACGGGACAGTGCGTCGTGATTGTGAATACTAAGGTCGTTACTAACATTAAATTCATACTAGCGACTTCGTCGAGTCTGAGTGAGTTAAGGCGAAAATATTGAAAAATGAAATATTGGGCTGTGTTCGAACCCGCGACGTTCACATTCCTAGACGAACACCCTGCCGACTGCTCCACATAGCCAATGCTATAGATAGGTCAAATACTTAGGCTGGTGGTGGGTAGGGGAATAATAACTGCTAGCGTTGTGTTCATTTTCTCAATTCACGACGAAGTCTCTAGTTTCACGCCACCTGGTGAAAGTCGGCCGCACTACAGACTATGTGTACGTGTGTATTATTTCATGTGACACAGGTACTTTTACCGGCAACCAGCGCAATAATCTCACAGACTGATCTCAGGCCAATGAGATTGAAAAACTACAGTTCTAAATTATGTTTTCAGTATGGCAAGAAATACTACCTAAGAATAGATGTACAGCTGTGTAGAAAAATACAAAAAAAATAGCAGATTTCAGTTTAGTACTTCACGAGAATCTCACTCTCGTGGCTCCTCAATCTCCATGCCTAGGTCTGGTTCACTTTGTCTCTATGTGCTGGAGACTCTCCAAGCGGATAGTACAGAAAATTACACGTTTCAAATGTGGTAGGTAATAATATGATATTGAGCAGGAACCAGAGGATGGAGAATTACGACGCTTTAATCTCATGAGTGGTGTTCTGTGATGTTTATCTTGATGGATTGATTGGAGGGTAAATATGTGTTACCAATGATCGCTACATGTATTCAACAATCATTCTAACATCCGTGCAGAATGTCATCGAGTCAGTAGGAGGTGTTTCATGAATCTTTCTTAACCTCATCCTGTAGATGAAAATATATAAAGTATTAAAACACCTGCATGGATGGACAGATATAACAGATAATAAAAGGTACATAAATGCTGGTTACTTCTGCAATGAAATTCTAGTTCCCAATATCCGAGCAAGGGGTCATCCATAAAGTACGCATGTAGAATCCCCCCCCCCCCACTTCGTCTTGCAACAGATAAGAGAGGGATTGTACAGAATATTTCCTTTTTTCATCACCCCCCCCCCCCCAAAAAAAAAATCAAAAAAAAAGGAGAAGATATATATAGATATAAATAAATAAGTAAATACATAAATAGATAGATAAACAACACATTAGTGGGTACGCACTTTATTGATGGCGCCCAACCGTTTCTGCAGCTCTGTTGGGCTCCATGTCATCGCTTCCCCACTCGGCCTGCATCTCTTTGCCGGTGTTCGTGACTCGGTCAGGGAAATCGTTACAGATCGCCGTTTTGTATGCATGGGTCATGGTCCTCTACAGAAATATTCATTACGTCCGTACCTCTGTTCTTAGCCACCTACTCACCGCTAAAAACCCAGTCCCGTCCTTTCTCTCTCAAGTCTGGCTTTACCACCAATGCTCAACCGCTTCTGTTATCCACTAAAAGGTGGGGGGTGTGGATGGTGTTGTGGTGTACTGAGTAAAGTGCTGGACAGATTCGCAGGCTCTGCATTCGCTTTCTGTTGGGAACATAGAATATGCTTGTAAATATTATATACGTATGTACGAATGTCTCACTTTTACTGACCACGGAATACGTTCGCCACTGAGTGACGAAATAATATCTATAAGTCCCTCCGTACTATGTGACTTGTTTTGAAATGGCGTTTTTTTTAATTATTATTATTTTCAGGTATATGATGATAAAGAGATGGTGAGTGTGTCTGAATTGCTGCTAGGAGTACAGTATAAATAATGTTCGGCCGTAGTAAATATTCGGGCGCACTGTGACCATTGGGTCAAATAGTACATTTAATAAGTACATAAAAGGAGGGTTTTTTTATATTTAGGTATGTAATAATAAGAAAACGTAGTGACTGAGCCAGAAGGGATGCCATTCTCGGCCTTTTTATACCATAAATACGTCCCTCCGCCTGCGGCGTTTTGACGTATTTATGGTATAAAAAGACCTCGAACGGCCATCCCTTCGGGCTCAGTAACCACGTTTTCTCTTAGTATTAACTCGTAAATGTCTGTGTTCATAAGGAAGCGTTTTGTCAATGAAGCATTTTAAATAAGGAAAAACTAGTGTAGTGCTTTTCAATATTACCTGGCTATACAAGAATGCCTTGAGGTAGTCACAACCTTGAGGGAGACATGCTAAGGTGTATTGATAAATGAAGTCATTTCCCAAGGTTACAGCATTTACTGTGTTATGTCTATTTGCCTGACCTTGAACATTATTGCCGGAGGTTCTGAGCTTAAGCTCTCTACACGGTTTCGCGTGAGAACAGGTAGAATCATCTGATGTGAGTGGATCCTATTAACATGATATCCAGCTTAAATACGAAACTTGGATCTTATCTAAGGGACAGTCAGTGAGCTGTGTGGCCTGCAAGGTTCCTGGAAAAGTCGGAAGGGATAGTGTAATAGACTCTCCTTTTCAAAGGTTGGATCTGGATTTATTCCACTCGTAAATCCGGAGTAAATGGGTAATTATAGCTGCGGTTCGTCTTTTTTTTAAATATATTTTTATTTACTATATACCCATGCCGTATTTACTGTAAATACGCACCGTTTTGGCATATGACGTAAAAATACTGTACGGACCACTGGTCCCTACACTAAAAATACGGACCACCTAGCCATACACATTTATTAAAATTTTGGTTGTTAGGAAAAATTAAGTTGATTTATTTTTAAATTTTGGGTATATAGTAAAGATATAACGTCCACGGTCCGTACAAATGGTAAATTAGCATCTCGTTCTGTAACTCGTACAGCATGGTCAGGACGTTCTATATAAATACTAGCGATATTGAACCTGAGACAAATTCATCTGTTTTGACCCATGTATACCTCCTGTGAAATGCCACACTCATACTTTGTGCGAATCATCGTACTAATACCTCCTGCTAATCCCCGTGCCCGTGTTAATTCCTGCGCTCACTCTTCATGCCAATTCCCGAACTATTATCCCAAGCTAATTCCTGTACTAGTACCTCCAGCAAAACCCGTACCAATTCCTCATTCTAAATCCTGAATTCGTATCTTCTGTTAAGTCTAGTACTCATATTTTCTGCTAATTCCCATAATTGCACATCCTGCCAACTCCCATACTCGTATATCTTGCTAATTCCCATACACATACATCCTACTAATTGCTATACTCAATCCCCATGCAAATTCCGATACTATATCTCTTGCTAATCCCCATAGACGTACACTTTCCTAATTGCTTTACTCGTACCCCCTGCTAAATCCCATACACATACACATACAACCTGCTAATTGCTATACTCAATCCTCATAAATATTCCTATATGTCCTGCTAATTTAGATTCGTCAACTCGCACATGCTACTGATTCCCATATATACGCAGATCCTGCTAATTTCTAAAATAAATTCTCATGAAAATTCACGTACTCATATCTCGTGCTAATTCCTATATTCGTACATCCTGCTAATTCCAATACTCGTACATCCTGCTAACTCCTGCGAACTCCTCTACTCATACCTCCACGAAGACTTGCTCAGCTTCCCAAGAGCTGCTCATGATTACTCAGTTTCTCAGGATGAGATATCAAAGCGGAGTGAGTAGCACCTGGCTGGAGGAGTCAACTCAAAAAACAACAACAAGCACACTCGGGGGAGGGAAGGGGAGCCACGAGCTGTGCCTGACGGCAGACGGAGCTGCTCAGGGCCGATTAAGACGAATAGCTCCGAGCGGAGAAGGCTCAAATAATGCATCTCTGTCAGGCCTCAGCAGAGCAGTCCATAGAGCGTGGACCGTGCAGCATCCATCAAAGCTGCCTGCGTGTCCATGCACCGAGAACCAGTCAGGTTATCTGTGGCCGGGTATCTTTTGTTATCCAGGATGCCAGGAATCAACTGTTACCTCTCCAGCCAACTATTGGCGATACTTGGGAGCTGGATCATCCGCAGCAAGGTCTGGACGACCTGGGAATTATCTATAATTTGTGTATATCTGTAGTCATTATTTCATTGACATCGGCTAAGGGTTAAAACTCTAGTTCTCGTTCTGATCACTACTATCGAATAATAGAGTATTCCACCATTATAACTCAAGTAATACTGATACTGAAACTAAGATATGTTTGATATAACAATAGCCGTTGCTTCGGTCAAAGCACAACAATAGTAATGTCTGTACTTGTTTTAGCAGTACATTTGCTAAAAAAAAAGAAGCTTTTTCTAGGTTATGAAATCCTGTTGATGTATGCTAGTAGAGAGGAAACAGGGCAAAACTGTAACCAGCTACAAGATATGTTCTACTCTTTCATTATAGGATTCGTTCTATTATATAATTCAAAAATATATCATATGCATGCTTAGATACATATACGATGTATAGATGTATAAAGGGGTGGCATTTGCTCACATAGCCTATGGTTGGATAGTCTAACCTTTTGATGAGGCATGGCATCAAAATATAGACTACATATGTTTAGGCCTGCCCCGCCTTCAGCTAGTCAACCGGAACCGGAAACGTCAGTAAGGCATACAAGCTTGACGTACTTCCGGTGATGGCAGTAAGGGGAGGGAAAAGATCAGGAGAACAGAAGATGAGTGGGGCGGGCAAGGGGTCAGAATGGGAAAGCGCGGGTATCGACAAATGTAGGCCATGTCTGTTAAAACGCCGGGAATCGGTGGCGTTTTAGTGCTCTCGTGAAGTCTCGTTATGTGCGTGGTTCTCGCGGAGGGACGCTGTGTGCGAGACGCGCCGCCACGCGCCGCCACGATCGATGAAAAATTGATGCCAGACGCAAATGCTTTTAAAATGTCCACACCATGGGAGGTTTGGCCGGCGGAAAGGTATACGTTATGGTGGAAAATGCCTGCCTGCCTTCTCTGCATCTGCCGTCGCTATACACTTACCCTGCTGCGACCACGCCCCTCTTACAATGTTACCCCCGACAGCCCACCCCTCCACCATACACATCCCCTGTCCCTCGCTTATACACCCCCTCCTAGATACACACACGCAACTCACGTCTACATGACTTTTTGTCCTATTCATTCTGGTCTCCACGCTTCCCTCCTGCCTCGATGCTTGCCTGTCTCTATAATCCTGCTGTCCTTCTGGAAACTCCTCTTTTTATGCATATCGTTCACCAAATAGATCTCCGGTTTTCCATATTTCCCGCACCCATCTCCAGCCCCTCGTATCTGCTATGAGTGCACTCGCCACTTAATGACCGTCAGTTTTGTACGTATTCCCTTCTTTACCCAACACCTCCTTTTCCTCCTTTTTCTACCCTGTACGTCCTGGCCTACCTTTCCCTAGCTTACACTATCTTGTCCACATTTCTTTACCAAACACCTCCTCTTCCACCCATTCCTATTGCAGACCTCCTTCCCCACTCCATTAACCACACCATTCCCCATGCTGAATGCCCTTACTATCCTATCCCCACTGCTACAAATAGAACAGCCCCCCCCCCCCTCACCAATTATATCTAGCATCGGAAGCAACCTCCCTGTCTAGTCCTTAAAACTCTTCGTCTTCATATCTAATCAGAGGGTTCGAAACATCAGCGTTCGCCTTCGTATGTTTTAAAACTCTATATACCCCCTTGGTGCCCACACCACAATGCCCATAAACACCAGGCAACAACCATTTACATCATATACTACAACCCCTCTATACCCTAAAGTTCACCTCATTTTACCCTACACCATATCCCTCATACACTATACCAGACCACTACTACCCTGCATCACACCCCTTACCCCTAAACCACACACCCTATCCTATACAACACCGTATTACACCCTACACCACAATCCCTTACAGCCTACACCACACCTACGCCTTATTATCCATCGTATACAAAGCCCCCATTGAAAATGCATATGGACTCGGTAAACCATGACCCATTGTATACAACCTGTCAGATACCATAACTGTGGTATATGGAATCTAACCTGTGGTATACGGCCTCAAAACCATGGTATACGGGAAAAATAGTCCCTTTTGCTATAGAGCAGAGAAATAGTCCCTATTGTTGTACCTTTTAATATGGCAATAACTGGGTTTAATTTATTCGAAAATATGGATAATAAATACAACAAACGATGATTTTGTGGACAGGCGGCTCTGTAAACCACTCGAGGTTGACGTTGTAATACACTCGCTAGCGCTCGTGTATTGCTATGCGTCAACCACTCGTGGTTTACGGCCGCCTGTCCACAAAACCATCGATTATTTTCTATTCATACCATGGGGCCCTTCCACCCTATTCCACACACCACCTTAAGCCCTACTCCACATCCCCTTATAAACGCTACTACATGACAGCCTATGTTCCCTTCACCATCCCTACTTACACACCAAACCACACCCTCAATATACCTTACACTACACATCTCTTATGCTCTTCACTACACCCGATATACACCCTACATCACATCTCCATAAACCCCGCAATACAACCTCATACCATACACCACACCCATCCTTTTTCATCCATCTGCGAGACACTCTTGCTCTGCAAACATGCGATGGAGGGCGTTCATATCGGTTGTGGGAACGAGTGATTACACGAAGACATGCTCTTAAATTCCTCCTATTCCGAAGTAATTATTAGCATACACCTCAATTCTGAGCGGTGGGAATATTGTTCGGGACAATCTTAGATCCTTTAGAAGGAGGACATTCCTGACACTGAATATGGGAACTGGTGAGGGGGTCATGAGTAAAGGACAAGTAGTTTATTCCATAAAACACCGTATGTTTATCCTATCCGAATTTATTGACCTGCGAAATGGCACGGATATAAATGAAGAGATGTTATCAGAAACTTTGACACGGAGCAGAGGTGAGTGTGATGGAGAAGGAGGGGATATATGTGACCTGTTCTGTGTTCTATCCACTGTCGTTAATCACATGGCATGTGGTCAGTCAGCGTTTGATGTGGGCCACCCTCCCACCCATCTACCCACTCTCCCACACTCCTACTCACCCGCCCTCTTACCCTGACCGACAAAGTTTAGTCTGGCCACCAACTCTGTCTCCACTCTGTTCCAACTAAGAGGTTGGTATGCTTGAACTTACGCCATGTCAACGAACACCTTCAGACCTAGTTCAGAGGAGGTGTGAAGCGTAGCGCCCCCTATAGGCACCCAACTCATATATGCGATCGCGGCAGGGTTCAAGGTACCACTTTCAAACCTGCCTACACCATATGAGAAAGGACTGTGTGAGGCTTGCAAGCCATAGCCTATGTGAAATAAGGCTGTATTCCACAAGACCAAACAGCCATAAAACGTGGAGCTCTATTGAGCTCTATTGTGGTTTGGAGTACATTAGATATCACTCTATCAATATCTGAAAAGATTTTTGATAGAGCTCTAACAGTTTGTATGTAGTAGCTGTTACTAGTTAGCCTATTTTAGTATAGGAATCCGCATTCAGCTGTCATTTGAGACCATGCCAAAACGATAGGGGGCGCTACGCTTCACACCTTCTCTGGACCAAGTTAATTTTTTACTGGGTTCTGAGAGCAGAAATGGGCCTACTTATCAAGTATTATTTACAGCTACCAAATTGATAAAAAAAGAAAAAGGTCTAATTTTATTTAAAATACACACAAAGAAGAAATACGGATAAGTAAAAATAGCTTCAAGAGTAGGAACTATCACACTCTCCTAGCATAGGTCCAGGTCACATGCACGTTCTACAGGGACAGTCACAGACGCCTCTGGGTGAAGGTGGCCGTGGATTTAAACCAACCAGACCTCATGTAGTGTAGCTCTGGCGGCCAGTGTAAGGTTACACCTCCTCACACACTCAAGACACACACTAGCTCCACCTAAAAGCCGGACCATCATAGACACACCTTATTATTGGTTGTATACAGTAGATAAGTTATCATGGAAATTTATACATCGCCCAACCTCCTAAATTCTTACTCCCACTCTCTTGTCCTGAAGAAAACGTTATGCCTCCTCACACAAAACACACGCCAACCCCAAGGCTGCAATACCATAGGCCCACTTGATCATGGGTGTTACTATCCACCTATGATAAAGAGTCTCCATACTAAACCTATAGAGCCTGCGGATCGCTACTGAGTAGAATACGGAAAGTCCTATTCTACTCAGCAGAATATGGAAAAGTCCCTAGCGTGCCAAGTAGTGGGCGAGAAGACTAACGGCGACGTCTCCTTTCCTTTAACAACTTTTTACCATGGTTTTGATCTGTGAGGCCGTATTCTCCGTGTATTTGACACAACGCAATACTACCCGCCAACTACGTAGAGAATACGGCCGCACGGCATGGTAATATAGTGAATGTTTGCAGCAGACCGCCTAGGAAGGTTTCTTTATCCTACCCCTAATAAAAAACGCCATAGGTTTAACATTGACTCAATGTATTTGACGGAGCGTTGAATAAAGTGTTATTTATGCACCGAGGTGAATAAAAAAACGGACCAATCAGGGACGAGATAACGAAAGTAGATCCGGCAGCATTGATAACTACTAACATGGATAATTACAAATATTCTCTGTATATCGGTGAGATGGGGTAGGATAAATACGAAACTGAACTCGAGTTAGCCTTCTCAATGTTTATACCACTCTGGTCAGGTCTGCTACTCACTAAACTCGGCTAACGCCTCGTGTAGTAATACACAACCTGCCCATCGTGGCATAAACATTGACAAGGCTAACTCTCGTTTGGTTTCTACTAAATATCCATAAGTCGCGTCAACCGGTCAACTAAAAAGAAGTGCATGTATTGTCCCTCATGCCAACCCGGGTACGGTTGCAGGTGGCAAATTGCATGATATTACATGTAGGATTTATAAGTAAGTAATGTACTATAGAGTGATTCTTGCTATGTATTCCTAATAAAAATCTCCACAGAGAAAATGGTACAAAGAATAGTCCATGAAATGGTTGGATTTAAAAGTCATATCTCCATTATATCAAATGGAATATTGGCATATTACTATAGCATGTATTGATATTTCCCCACACCGGCAACCAACATGAGCTGGCCACCCATAGCAATATGTGCAACAGACTTATCGCAACTGGGGTATTATGGTGGTCCCCAACAACAAGTCAATAATAAATGGCAGCAGGTCGTAGGGTGGGGACGGGCGTGGTAGATGGAGGCAGAGGTGGCAAGCAATCATCCATTCGTCAGAGGCAATGATTGAGGCGTGACGTCACAGGGTCACGGAGCCGGTCACCGGTGGCCGACTGCTGACACATTGACAAGTAGTCTAGGGCCGCCGGCCACCAGCCGACTTTGATCAGCGCGCCCTCTGGCGGCCTCTCGTGGTGTCTCGTGAGACCCGGCGAGAGAGGACGAGATGTGGGGCGGTGGGCGATGGGAGGGCCCTATACCGTGTTCCCGGTGGACCAGTTAGCGCCGCTTCACCCCGATCTGTACGGACTTCGCCCACAGTGCTTTGCGTCTGAGCGGTTAGCGCAGTGAGGCGTCCATCATTGGTGGTGCATTGTGGGAAGAGGGTGTTGGACCAGGGTGGTTTCTGGCGTCACTTAGGCACTGACTAATACGGTGTTCATGGTGATAGAGACGAAGTCGTAAGGATACTAAAACCTCGGATACTGGGATGTTGTGGTTGAGGAAGCTTAGGGTTGGGAGGCCGAGAGTTAGAAGGTTAAAGCCTGCCCCCACCTACCACGATTCTGGTCCCGATTGGCCTTACGACGGCCTTCCCGACACCATTCCGATTCTAGCGTGAGGTCAGCCAAAATCGTGGTAGGTGGGACAGGTTTCTGCGATTCCGTCCACGACAGCTCACGATAGGCTGCGATGAAAACGCCAATGGTAGAGGTCCCGATAATTTCCAACATGTTGGAAATTTCGTAGCCTGTCGTTGGGTACCGTAGCCTATCGGGAAGATATCGTGGTCAGCGCGTATGATTCACCGATTAGATAACGACAGAGGTCTACGATTCGGGGACCTCCCGATAGGTCACGATTTCGCCATTTTAAATCGTAGCGATCGGGAAGCATGTCGTGGCCTATCGTGGTAGGTGGGGGTCCCCTCTAAAGGTTAAGGAGTCTCAGTGTTGGAGGCTGAGTGTTGGGATGCTGTGGTACAAGAGGCTAAATATTGGAAGGCTAAATATTGAAATGCTGTGGTTTGTGATGCTGGGTGTTGGGGGGCTGGATTGTCTGATGCTGTGGTTAAGGAGGCTGAGGTGAGGGCAGTGTAAGCGAAGATACAGGAAAGTCCTGGCAATGAGGAGAATAAAGGGTCAACACGTCGGGAATGAACATTTTGGCAAAACCAAAAGGGTTGCTAATAAGGACAGTTTTCGCTTAGGAAGAGAAACTGAGGGTGCAGTTTTAAATATCAGTTTCTTTGCAGGTACGACGGATATGAGGCATGTTTCATGATAATTTGGTAATTCATAATAGAATTAATGAGATTGCGGGTACTAGGGACATGGTTCCTGAGACTGTGCTCGCACGGGTTATTTTTAATGATATGTTTAGGGTGTTGCTTTTCTGGGAGCACTGTTATGTAGGATATTATTGGTGATACACTAAGGTGACTATTGAGGTTATAGTTCCTAAAGATAATTATGTAGGGAACATTTATTTAAAGACCGATGTAGTTGGCGAAGAGGGCAACGTTACTCGAGTGCGTGGCTCCTTAGTATGTATAAAAGGGGAATCCAATCGCCCCCTGCCAATATATCCCCTTACCTCATTGGCCTGTGTACCTCGCCAACGTCTCGACAATAGAATCTCATTTCGTGTCAGACATAGAGTGATGATAGCTGTAGACGTGGGTGGTAGATATGTGATATGTGTGGGAGGAGTACGTTTGTAGTTATCGCAATGTGTTTGTGTAGGCTTGTGAGTTTGAAGGCTTGTCAATCTTTGCAGATATGCACCCCTCCCCCGCCGCATCGTGAGTGTGTAGTATGAATATCATATTTGCGATGGTTTATATGAAACTGAATGTTTTTGAGTGGGTGTAATATGTCGAGGTATGTCCGTGAATATAGATATTGACCTGTGCGTTAGTTAGTCTGTGTTCATTGGCAGGGAAGGGATGTCACCTCCATACGACTCTCTCCCCCTTTCCTGCCTTTCCAGGCTGAGCCTTCGCTTCTGCCTTTCTCCTCTCACACTTTCTCTCGTTCTTTCTGAGGTCGCGGTTTCACTTCCATTCTCTCTCTCCCCCGTTTCCCTTATAGCCTGTGGCTTTGTCTCCGCCATCGCTCTGTTTCTTTCTCCCTCAATTTCTTTTTAGAGACTGGGGCTTCACTTCTGTTCTCTCCCCCTCTGTCTCCTCCTCTCAGGAGGCTTACTCTTCCTCTCTTCCTTTCTTTCTCAGGTTGGGGCTCCATTTCCGCCCTATCCCCCTAATTATCTCTCTCCTCTCTCCATTTCTTCCTTTCTTCCTGACCTCTCCTCATACCTCCCCCTCGCCCCCATACTCCCTCTCTCTTTTTTCTCTCTCTAACTCCCTAACTACCCCCCCCCCCCCCATTCTCTCTCCCTCTCCTTTTCTTTCTGTCTTTTGTTTTTCTTTCCCCAGCTTGGGTGTTACTCTCGCCCTCTACCCTAATTCTCTCCCTCTCCCACTAATTCTTTCTCTCCCTCCTTTCCCTTCTCTCTCTATCTTCTCAATATGGGGGTTCACTTCCGCCCTATCCCCCCTAACTATCTCCCTCCGCTCTCTGTCTCTCTCTGTGTCTCTCTCTCTGTCTCTCTCTCTGTCTCTGTGTGTGTCTCTCTCTCTCTCTCTCTCTCCCTCTCTCTCCCCTTCTCTCTGTCATACTGGGGCTTCACTTCCGGCGTGATCGGATCAGCGCCCCCTGACGTCAGCCGATGTCTGATAGGGTCAGCGGTGCGCGCGCAGCCCGGAATACCAGCGCCGCGCGGCGGGCCACAATCAACTCATAAAATAAGAGAGACTTTCTCGTCCCGCGCCGCCTCGCAAACGGCCGCCGCCCGTCAGTGCGTGAGCGAGGCCACCCCCGCCTCCACCCACAGCCCAGCCCGCAGCCGACAAGAACCAATTGGCCGCCGCTACTCAGCGAACTAAGTAATTGAGATGTCGTTATTGACGAACCGGTCGCATTAAATTTCTATACACCGTCTAATAGTGGGGGAGTTGGGGGTGAGCGGGGCGACCGGCCACACGCGAGCGGTACGTGAGTAGTAGTAGACCGACTCGGGTTTTTTCAGCGGGCGTTTTTACTGAGCTGCTCGGTGAACGGGGCTCTACGTGCGAGCTGCTCCATCTTAGAGCAAACTGTGTAACGCCTTCAGGACGCACTAAGGAAATAGACCATCAGGTGATAAATTTACACTCGTGTCTGTAACTGGAGAAATGATGCATGTATTCACGGGAAGAGCTTTCTCGTTTGAAAGATGTGAACAAAAACATATTTAAAAAAATAAAAAAATAAAATAGTCTGGTAATGCTGGAATAGTAGCTCCTACCCTGTGAGATTTGAGAGCAGATTTAGGAGCTATTTTGGCAAATTATTATACACCTGCACGTATACCTTACAGTTGCTAGCCTCTGCTAAGCTTGTGATAACTATGAAATACGTACAGATTACGCAGGGCATTCCTATATTCCACAGTGTGCAATACGGTGCACATATTCTTTCACACTATCAAATTAATATAATTATGTTGCTGTGTGCGTTGCTATGTGTGTCGCTATATGACGACGTCACGGTGAAGTAATGATGCCGCAGCTATAGGGGACAGAGCCATTGTTAGTTCACGAAGCAGTCACTAGGTGGTCGGGGGGACAAACCTGTATTCTGGCTCTTTGTTCTTATGAAATTTAGCTGCCTTTCAATATTATACCAAGGTTCCTTTGACTCTCTACACCGATCCCAGAGCAGGATGACATTATGATTTAACCCATGACACAATGTTTTTTACATGGAACACTTTATTTACATATGTGAGCAAGGCAAGAAAAGTGACATTTCCCAATTATCACTCACTTCTTCTGCACCTCCATTAGTGAAGAACACTTACTTTTTCCCCTCCTTTAGTGAAGAACGCCTACTCGGGGGGCGTCATGGCGGCGCCCATTGATCATAGGCTATATGCCGTATATCCGTTTATCAAACTTCAACCTGAGTTTCTGTCTGTCTATTCCATACATAAACTACTAATTCTCTTTAAACTCTTTTGCCCTTTCTAATCTGTTGGTATGGAGGATATTTATATTGTTGTTCATCACTAGGCCTGCTGGGGCGTACGCGTCTTCTCCATAGGACGATTTGAGTGAGCTTCATACCTGTTGATCGGGTAAGGGTTGCAGGAGGACCTCGGGTATTTCAGTGTGGTTCAAAACTCTCTGAGCCACTGGAAGCTCTGAGGAAGACAAAGCAACTTGGAAATACACAGACTTCTGATACTTATTTCCCAAAATTCAGCCAATATGGAATTCATGTAGTTTATATTGTGGTCGCATCCTAACTTTGAATACAAAAAGAATTATTTAGAACAATTTGTAATTAGGCTAAAGGTTCTGGAGATGTATGCTGCAAAACCTTATTGCGTTCAAATTGGCTGTAAGAAAGCTGCCCTGATTAAATCAAATCAGGTCAGTCTGGGCAGGTGAAAGAAAACCGATCTACACAGATACGCTTGGACCAGTTCTAAGATTTCACAGGAGGCCCGCGCTAGTTGCTGAAGCAGATAAGACCGAGCCAATTTGTAGATACGACAACAGTAGGATCCGGTCTGAGCTCGCGGAATATGTTTGGCGCTAAACATTTATAGGCTATAGAGCTGTTCCGAGCTAGTGAAAGCAGTTGAAGCAGATCGGATCCCTTGGGAATACTGAGCCTGCCGAATCCTGGCTCAAAGCCCGGACCACCCAACACAAATTGATTTCCGTCTGGTAAACGACTGTCAAGCGGGAGACGGGTTGATAGGCCCACACTTGGCCTGGCCCGGTCGGACTACAATAGATTGTGCCGCACCGCAGTGCCCCTTGCGGCAAATTGATGCGTTAGAATCCCATCCCTTATGCATACACTCTGCCACCTTGACCTGTTGTTAAAGCGACACGAAAATACACCTACAAAGGTGAAAGAGGAAAATAATATTTTTTTTTTTTAAATAAAAATTAGAAAATAAAATCCTATTTCTTGAAAGTGTCGAGTAGCGAGAGAGTTTTTGAGCGGAAACCAAAGGTCAGTTAGCTCTCCTGGGTATGATAGACCAGGGCCGGAGAACGCATTGTCTTGACGCGTGATTGATCATATGCCAGGGGCGGGGAGGCAGAGACTCGGTCACACGGCCGCTGGTAGGCGGGGGTAAGGCGGGGGTAAGGCGGGGGTAAGGCGGGGGTGAGGCGGGGGTGAGGCGGGGGTAAGGCGGGGGTAAGGCGGGGACGGTGAAAGACGTCGCTCGTGAAGAGAGATGGGATTGCAGGCAGTGTGGGTTCTTGAAACTCTTCAGTGTGTGCCTTTCAAAGCCTGATTCGAATTGGGGGCTTGGTCTTGGAACCAATAGCCTTTCCTTGGCAACTCTTCACGATAAAGTTAGGAATAATCATATGATCAGTGGGGAAACCTCAACGAGTTGCTCAGAGCTGCTCAGAGAACATGTTCTTCGGGCAATAACTCTGCAATTCTGTTATCATTTAGTATGGACCAGATTATAACTCTGGGATTACGCAATCTGCTTGCAAGGGCGGTGGTGGAATGATTTCCTCAAACTCTTCTGGCTGCTTCATCCCTAATCAAATCAGTATGGAAGTAGATCCCTACCTTGATTCTTTAACACGGAACAGATTTAGTTCGCCTGTTAAGTGCACAATTGCTAATGATAACGTGTATAAGTGCGGTGATAATGTAAGAAACTGTTAATATGTGAGGTAATTCAGCGTTTCACCGAGGATTGGTGGCTTCCTCGTTGCCCTTCAGTCCAATATATCTGGTTGTTGCCAGTGCTCTAGAACTGCCTTGGACTGCGCATGATGATTTGAAATTGCATCTAGACGTAGCATTTCAAATGTGGAATTCATGCTAATTAACCAAACCTAGAGAGGCTGACAATTAATCCATCTCAGTATAATTCACGGAGAAAATCCAATAATGATCATCAAATAAGAAGTAACATGTATTTATCACATAGAATGTAAGTATGTTATTATTTTTATTTGATTGCAACTGATTGCCTAACTGATCACTCCAGGGTAATAAAAACCTTTAAAAAAAAATATATATATATAAATTCATTCAAAACCAACAATGAAGGTCCGTGTGTAAGTCAACGTCATGTGACCTATGATCACGTGGCTCCTGCGTCATCTGTGGCATGACGTAAGAGCCGTCACGGACTGTCACACTGACTACACGCTTTCCGCAGCTCGGAAACCTTTACGATTTCCTGCCCAGACCGGGGCTAATATGAGCGGGACATAGACGGATCGAGGGACCTTAAGTGATTATATGGACGTGAGATTTATATTACTGAAGCAGGAGTTTATCGGCAACTGGTGTAATGGTTCAGATAATGGGGTGGATATGTCGTGTAAAAGATGAGCTATGATATCTAGCTTTATACGTTTGATACCTGACTCTCTCTGTAGTGCAGGCCTATGCTACAATTTTTGAAAAATGGATTAATTTCTACCATATTTAAAGGTATCTGTCGATGTGTACATGGTGATAAGTATAGCATCATTCATTCATTATTGATCACTATATAGGCCTTTCATATAATCTAATAAAAATGATAAAGATATATGTCGAATTAGCTGAGATAAATAACATTCTAATAAAAATGGGAAAAGGATGCCTTGAGGCATCACTTGCACTAGCCATGGGAGTGCATTAAGGCATCATTGGTAAGGAAAGGGCAGCAAAACCTGTAATATTCTTAACAATCCATCATCAAAAATACGCGTGTAGAATATATTGAGTATATCTGCATTTTCAATGCTCTATCCAACTCATTCAGTACTCCAATCTTTTTATATAAGATAATTGTATTACCATGGTGAATAAAAAAAAACTCAAATTTTCTTTTTTATATAAGATAATTTGTATCACCATGATAGATAAAAAGTATGGTAGGTATGAATGTACAGTGTATATATCCTACCCCTAATATAAAATCCCATAGGCTTAACATTGAGTTTCCGTATGCCACGCTGACTGGCATACAGAGTTTTATATGCCACTAGTGGCATACAGAATTGTTATCACGTAATATTCCAAAATTGAGGAGACAGGGTAGGATAAAATCAAAACCTGATTCGTTTTAATCTTGGCCACCGTATGCCACGACTGGAGTTTGGCATAGTGATTTCACAAGGCGAAGCCGAGTGAAGTCCGGAGCCAAAACTCCAGTCGTGGCATACGGTGGCCAAGATTAAAACTCATCCAGTTTTACGATAATATGCCGTCGCTTGCCGCCGTGTAAAAGGGTTAATAAACACGGGGCGCGACCCAGTGACCGTGACCCGTACCTGGATGCCGTGTCTACGTGTTGTTACGGAGCCCGCCCTCCAGTGACCGTGACCCGTACCTGGATGCCGTGTCTACGTGTTGTTACGGAGCCCGCCCTCCAGTGACCGTGACCCGTACCTGGATGCCGTGTCTACGTGTTGTTACGGAGCCCGCCCTCCAGTGACCGTGACCCGTACCTGGATGCCGTGTCTACGTGTTGTTACGGAGCCCGCCCTCCAGTGCTGAGAGCAGCTCTAATAACAACTCACACTCAGCTCAGGCGCATCCAGGCCTGGCCCCGCGCCCCGGCTCTCTCTGCGCCGCCGCTGCTTGCTGCCACTCCGTCACTGATCTCTGTCTCCTACTCATGGCGCACGTGCGCACTTTGTCAACAAACTTCTGTCATGTCATCCTCAGTTCAATATTTACACGCCATGTCCTCGCGAGCAGATCGCTGGCGTCTTGGCCCGGGTTCACTCCCGTGAGAAGCAATACGAGGACACGGGATGCGGTGCTCCTACCCCCGGGGGGGCAGGAGACCCCCGCACCGGGACACTCATGTCATGCCAGTCACACACGTGCAGGTATCACAGCGATAAATCTAGCTATGTGTACCTTGTGGTACCACTAATGGGAAATAATGTGGGGTTTCCTTCCTACCGATAGGGGGCAGCAAGGCCCCACGCAGCATCCCTTCTGTCAATGGCATGCCCCTTGCACATGATCAGGTATCACACCATTAAATCTACCTAGATGTATATTGAATAGAAATAATGTGTATAGTTAATGGGAAATAATGTGGGATTTTTCTTCCTACTACTGGCCTCAGCAGGGTTTCATGCCGTATCCCTACCATGTCTATAAGACATGTTCAGGTGAAGCACTATTAAATCTACCTACATATACTTTGTGGTATCATTGAATGGAAATAATGTGTATGGTTAATGGAAAATAATGTGGAATTTTCCTTCCTTTTACTGACGTCGGCAGAGCTCAATATTGCATCCTTTCTGTCATGCCCATACAGTTATCACACTCCTTACTATGTAAACAAAGTTGTACTACTAACTGGAAATAATTTCGGTTTTTAACTACTACCACAGCAGCTTGTCAGTTTGAGTTGCAGGGCCCAAGGTCCTTCCTATCATGCCTGGCACCTATGTTCAGGTATTACATGACTAAATCTACCTACATAGATGACGTGGCAATGCTCACTGGCCCCATGCCACATCCCCCTACTATCTCCATAACACATGCTCAGGTATCACACCACTAAATCTATGTACATCATACAATATTACTAAATCAAATTAAGGTAGGCTTTTCCTTCTTACACTCGGGCTAAGTATGGCTCCACCCCGCTTGCTTTCACACAACAGGCATTCAGGTATCACAAAATGAAATCTACCTACGCACAAAATATGGTACCATTAATTGAAAATAATCTCGTCTCTGACTACGAACCGGATTGTGATATCAATGGGGAGCAAATAATGTCAGCTGTTACCAAGAAAATTGCATTAATCACATACGCCAACAATCAGGTTTAAATTACCTACAAAGTTACAATTACATTTCGGTATACGGTATTTTCCAGCACACCGATTTGCCCCACAAGTTTGCTGTTGTATCTACGACAACATGTTTGTTTTTCTATCTAGACCCTGCGTGTCTGCATGTGAGTGCCGTCCATATCGGGGATGGATCCTTTCACTCACAGTGCCGCTGTGTTTGTAGACAGACAGGCACTCTGAGGACAAGGCCAGGGACAAGCCCCTAAATCCTGTTCTGAGAATTTTCTCCTCTCTGTTCATTTCATCTCTCGTCTTTCTGGAAAACCTAACGCGATTTTATATGATACGATACTGGATTCGGAAACACTAAGTTTAGATTGGATGTCATCTAGATCCCATCCCAGTGATGAAAATGTAAAAGTATCTTTGAAAGCACTGCTTTCATCCTGACTTTCTCATGACTTATTTCAGAAGGTGGCCCTTGCAGTCTACTTTCCTTTGTCTGGTGTCTCTCACAGTCCTTTGCCAGCGTCTTAGTGACTTGGCAACGGTTCAGTAATACGCCAACGCCTCTTAGTGTAAAGGCTAATCGACATGGTGGAGGCATCTACTTTAACCCTTACAGCGCTGATAATGCTAACATGTATTCCTAGGTGAGTTTTCAATCGTTCCCTAGAGAAGGCCATACTTAATTTTAGGTGTAATTATTAACAATAATATTGATAGTTCTATTTTGATATCGGCAATACTGAACATTTTGATAAGTGATAATTCTATTAATTGGTTGTCACTGAAATCAAGTAATTGAATCAGATCACTTCATTCTTAAATCTCGTACCACGTTGAATGTCTAGTGCATTGGCGTAATTTGGAATCACTTTAGATATTGTGTAGTATGAAGGGTTATGATGGTACCATTAATTTGCGTATTGCTGTTAATAGACTTTATATAGTGTAAGGGAAGAGCGGCATATGTCTGACTGCCAACATGGTATTCGTTTTTCTCTGGAATGAAACCAGCACAAGTACTATTTCTGAGAAGTGATATTTCAGAATTTTCTGCTGTCATGATGAAATACAGGGGAATCATAATCATTTAATGTTAAGGATAACTGTAATGTTTTCCTCATATGAGGATATTTATTATTTAATTTAGAATTTAAGTATATATACTGTTTACATCTGAGATATAAAATAATGAAATAGTGCTCAATTTCAATAACCACCCTATACAGGATATTAGCATTGCTAATATATTTTAATCCGTCGATAAAGATTAAGGTCATAATATAGAGGAGTGATCACAACATTTTTGGATGTGTATCAGACACAATCACGGTTTTTCATAGAGCTGACACAATGATGTGATGCTCTAATTGAAGCCACTTTTCCTTGCTCATGATAAATGAAAAGACTGAACTAGATCAATGAGCCTCAGCATGTCTTATCACTGCCTCAGTATGGTCTTACGCCACCATGCGGGGAATTTATTATCCATGGTATACAAAGCCCCCATTGAAAATGTATGGGGACTCAGTAAACCACCACCCATTGTATAAAACCTGTCAGATACCATAACTGTGGTATACGGATTCAAACCTGCCTCAAAACCATGGTATACGGGAAAAATAGTCCCTTTTGCTATAGAGCAAAGAAATAGTTCCTCGTGTTATACCCGTTAACATGGCAATTACTGGGTTTAATTTATTCGAAAAGATGGATAATAAATGCAACAAACGATGATTTTGTGGACAGGCAGCTCTGTAAACCACTCGCGGTTGACGTCGTAATACACTCGCTAGCGCTCGTGTATTACTACGCGTCAACCTCTAGTGGTTTACGGCCGCCTGTCCACAAAACCATCGATTATTGTCTATGTAATACACACTCCGGCACCCGCTCACTGTGGAGTCAGTGTAAAGTCTGTCCGTACCGTGTCGCTTTACAAGTAGGCTGTGTCAGAACGAGGCGGGCCTGTGTCTCTGTCAAGTCCCTCAATTAAGGAGGCCGCCATTAAACCGTCATTCTACAACAGTGATTAGCGGCCCATTGTCACATTGTCTTATCGTCAGCTTTGACACTACGCCACTGGCCGACTGTTGTTGTGTTGTGCAAGATGATTTTTAATCTCACCCTAGTATGTTTTTCTATAGACTTACTCTGCCAGGACTCCTATGTGCATGTATGTTTCCAGCTTAAAGTAACATAAAAACGGGCACATCTAAACATACCGTATACCTCCAGCCTAAATAAAACATCTACCTGCGTCTGGAATTTTATTCTTTTCCTCTATCTTTAATTTTGTTATCCACCATTCCATTCTAACCTTTGTCTCATAAACAGGAGTATAAAACAGACATTTCTTCGATTTGAAATAACTTTTCAGGATCCCTATTCATATGAGCCATAATAGTCCCTTGCTTTGAAAAAACTCATACGAAGCGACTTAGATTAATGCATTAACTATGAAAAACCGTCACACGAAAGCCCCTCAGACAAGAGCGATAATACGGGTATGTTTGCAGTCACACCCCTCCTGCTAGCAGTTCAAGCCGTGTTCGACCAGCTCCCGTATAGTCTCGTTCAACTTCCCGTTCATCACGTGGTCGGCCCCAGGCGCCACCTGTTGAGGAAGTCGTGCGTGAAGGTCAAGGTCATGACCTACTTTTAAGGCAGAGGAGCTGGCGTCATTCATAAAATATGTGTGTATATCGTGAGTGCAGAACAGCGGAAGTGGGAGCCGTGCCAGTACCACTCCCACCTCCCGGAGCTAACATGAGCAGCTCATTGAGCGCTCCATCCACAGAATCCACTCGCCTAAATAATATCATAAGAAAACATCGCAACTTTGTAAATAGTTGGTGAATCACACTCTCCGCTAACCTGAAGGTAGAGGTCAACTGCCATGAGAATTGTAGAACTTCAAAGTGTAATGATATCCATGTTTTATATTGATATTGAGTTAAAGGAGTTAATGTGGAGCATGTGATGTCGCTTTGACTGGTCATAGTTACTCGGTGGAGAGGGCGGATTCGTGTTGCTTTGACACTGTGATCATGTGATCAATCACCCCATCACTAGTTAATTACACATGGTCTTGGACTTCAACCTTGATATGTATCAGAACAAACCCAGATAGTATCAAAAATCTGTTTCTAGATGTGATGAATAACAAGTACATCCACAGATTAGGATGACTATTTCAATATACGTATATCTAACATGGAACATTAAATAAATATTCATTTCCTCTCAGCCCCTGTTGCTTCCTGAGGGATCACTACCATCATTGCTCTCTGAAACAGAAAGAATGTGCCGTAAAAAAAACCAACGAGTTTTTCTTATATGAAGATATTTGAGAGGACGACTAATTAAAGTGTCAAATCGTACCGATTCGCCACCCATCCCTTCAAGTTAAGCTGGGCGATAAAAAAGAAGCAATCTTCGCTGTCTCAAGTCTCGAGTCGCTGGCGGGGCATGAGTTGAAAGCTGTCAGCGTGTGGTAATAAAATCACACCGTTCGCCCAGAGACCCATGTCTCTAATTAAAAACATTAACCGGCACACGTTATTTGCACCCAATGTATCTAAGCAATTATGAAAATAATGGTAATTACGACGAAGCACACTCCATCAATTCACCCCCCTCTATCCCCGCCCACCCCTTCCCCTCCTACCCCCTTAGCGTACCGAGCCTCAATTTGCCGACGTTGTTCACTGCGCACGCGT
The DNA here is from genome assembly GCA_950022655.1 of Alentia gelatinosa. Classification (NCBI taxonomy): domain Eukaryota; kingdom Metazoa; phylum Annelida; class Polychaeta; order Phyllodocida; family Polynoidae; genus Alentia; species Alentia gelatinosa. The sequence continues at coordinate 55,174,828 of OX465587.1, read as the reverse complement.
CAGTTCCGCTTCCGGTCGCAGTGTCTTCTGGGAGTGAGCGGAGAGCCGTCTGGCGGTAATCTCCGACGGCTTTTGTCAATACCAATACTGTCCACAATTCAAAGTGAACTGTTTTAATTATCCCAGCGTTAATTATTAACGGCACTGTGGGGAGGGTGGAGGCCTTGGTCGGTGCGATCAGTTGTCCTGCTTTTCTAGCATAGGCTGATTACCTTCTAGCTAGCCCAGGCAGAGGATGGTGAAGATAATCCACTGAACAGGGTTACTGCACTGAGGATGTGTCTACACTTCATTCTAGACACCGGCAGTTCATTGTGGATCCATTGCCTCCTTCACTGTATAAATGATCATTCACTTCAGCTCCACAAGGACTTCAGGGCGAACAATGAGCATTTTACATAAGATGTTGTTTTTTTTTGTTTTTTTTTTATTCATAGAAATTAGAAGTAAGTACATTCATCCTATTATGGACGTTCTTCCATGTTGGTTCACATCAGGTTGATTGCAGGTGATTGTGGGTTTCATTAGGAAACATATCTGGTCATGGAGAATGTATATGAAGACTTCACGCATTCAAACAATTTACCTTACCTAATCGAACACATTTTACCGTATGTCTCATATATTTATAACGTGTCAATACACTGAGTGTGCTTCGACACTTAATTATGCACAATGTCTCCTCTGAACAATATATTAAGACTTATCATTTCCACTCAGGATCTCTGAACACTTCACAAACCATATAAGGCTCGGGGTAGTGATCAATATGGTTAAAGCTACACAGTATGGGTCATTGAGCGCAATGTGAGATGCCCCGCTCCTCCACTCTATGCCCTATTAAATCTGCAGTACTATGACCTTCTGACCCCTCTTCTTCCGCCTTTGCACCTTACCATAAAGGCAAATTACACGAGCTATCGCCCCCAGCAGCACTAATCAGAATCCTGTTGTAAGGCGCGCTAAATATGCCACAGACCGTTGTACAACAGAACGCTGCAGGGAGGCAGCAAGCTATCAGTCCACATCGAAGACTCTCTCACTGAGATTCATTTAGACAGGAGGAAATTTCGCTACTGGCAGAGACGGTGTGAACATGGATGAAACTTTAAACCCGAAAGTCAATAACAATCCTCTCTGTAAGAGACGGGATGTGATCTTTATCAAATCTTTTTCAAAGAGAAACTTCCAGAGAGACTCTGTGGTGAAACTTTGTTGAGTTTCTCGGTTAGACTGTATTGATAATATTCATTAAGGTGCAACACAGACATTCTGTTACAGACTCCACGCTGGTTCCCTACATGCCTTATAGTCGAACCTACGTGACCGCTGACAATTTAGAAAAATGTCGTCTGTCTAGACTGGATAATGCGGAGGAGGTGTTCTCGAGATCTGAGAACCTACCCCACGGCGTACACGGCTAACTAAAATCCGAGAAGACGGGTAGATTAGACAGATTAACCTTGAGATGTGCGAGCTATTGGAGGCAGTCCAAGGTGTGTTAGTAGAGGAGAGGGAAGTCAGAGCAGATTATTGAAGTTAGAATAATCATACGATTAATGTGGGTAGTGATAGGACAGAGTGGATTGTTCAGAATGAGTAGATGGGGGCTGGGCGGCATGGGTTGTTCACAAGATTTGTCAGTGCAAATGAGGAATGTATGTTGGCTGGAATATACTAACGTGTAGGTGTAGTTTTTATTACGATGTGGAGGCATACATGAGGGGTAGAGATGGGAGTTGTACTTTCAGGGGGAGAATGAAAGGGAGTTTAAAAACTAAAGTGAGAAACAAGTCTGAGACGGAAAGGGATTATACATGGCAGATACATGGGGAGGGGTGTGGAACATTAAAAATATATGTGGATCCTTTAATAGACCTCTTAGGTTGAGCTGTCAGAATACGAATGGCATAGGCCAATATTTTCATAGATGGTGAAGGATTCTTCCCAGAAGGCATCTGACTGTCCCAGGTTGAAAATCAGGCCATTTTGATTAGGACAAGAAAACTGATCTCCAAAGGTCTCCCGCGGAATTTGTCTGAAATCCATCTTGACTAAGGTATGTTATCCTTCATTTTCTATGGTATTTTGTGGTAGCTGCTTCAAAGTACCAAATCTGCACGATGGTTGTATGTGATGGTTGCTTAATCAGTGGTATTTTGGTAGAGCAGACATGTTGTTAGTGACTTGTTTTTACCAGAATAAGCCATTAACTCAAGTTTCCAAACGTGTAGAGAACAGTGTGCGTTTGTGACGTATAGGGGACAGAGCCATTGTTAGTTCACGAAGCAGTCACTAGGTGGTCGGGGGACAAACCTGTATTCTGGCTCCTTGTTCTTACAAAATTCAACTGCCTTTCAATATTTTACCATGGTTCCCTTGACTCTCTACACCCATCCCAAAGTGGGATGACATAATAACTAAACCCAAGACATGATATTTTCCATATGGAACACTTTATATAAATATGTGCGCAAGGCTAAAACTGTGACATTTCCCAATTATCACTCACTTCTTTTCCACCTCCTTTAGTGAAGAACACCTATTTTTTCACCTCCTTTAGTGAAGAACTCCTACTCGGGGGGCGTCATGGCGGCGCCCATGGATCATAGGCTATATGCCGTATAGGAGGGATAAATGGCCGTTGCGTTCGATGATATGGGGCATGCGCGGTTCGTGCTGGGAAGGTCTCCTCTCCTCCCATTCCTTTCAAATGATTCAAACTTTGTTTACAATATGATATATAATTTTATATGCGAAAAACGTTATGACCATTATGGAAGACAATCCCTGTGATGAAATATGCGCAAATAAAAAAGGTAAAAAGGGAAGGTTGTACGGATGAAGAAAATTGGAAAATGACAAAATGATCCAGTTGCTATAGGATGTAAGCAGCTAATGGAACAAGTCGAGTTGTTTACAGTAGAACTCCTAGAGGTTCAGTGAGGTAAGGAGAGATGAGGTAAGTACGGTGTGGCAATATAAGCAGACCCGGTGTTCAGTCGGTCCGCACTCCGCCCGGGGATATCCTCCTGTGGCCAGCGGGATGGAGGGGGCGATAAATCAGGCGTGACGCCGCGTGCAGATCCACTGATTACTCCCATTGATCTGTGCGGCCGGGTCCAGATGATCCACACCGGCGCTGATCAGAGATGACCCGGCCGAGGATCTCCGGGCCCGGACGCCTCCCCCTCTCACCACCACATTCCCTCACTCCCCTCTGCCTCGGAGAGGTCTACCTTTCCATACCCATCGCCACGCCTTTCATTCACTAACAAACCTTGCTCCATGCCCATGACTCTCTTTATGGACCTCTAGATTGCACTGTTTATCTAGGCACTAATCTCCTGTTCAACCACTCTAATCATTACCCCCTGTCAGTGACCCACCATCTGATCCGCACCTCCAAACGTTCATCGATAGCTCTCCCACCTGATTTATCAAGAATTATAACATTGTATTCTGTATATTGTTAAACGCCCATACCACCAAATATTCTCACTTGCGTGTCATATCTCATGCCTCGCTCCTATTCAAAGCCTTCCAAGTTCCAGAGTCGGGCACAGTGGTATAGTCGACGCCTCTCACATTACTATCCATGTTCATGGCCTAATGCCTCATACAGCGTAAGCCACATCCACTGAACACAACCCTCTTAACACGCCACAGACTCTCTTCTTAACTTAGGACGACCTTCAAGTGATCACCTTAATGTTACCATGTAGCTCAATATCTTGTGGAATGCTTCACTTGTCATTCAGTAGTACCTCTAATCTCCTAACACGCATAAAAATAGGAAATATCAAGTAGCACAATCTTCTTTATGCGATATACTCAAATGTTTCCGGAATGCGTTGTATCTCGCATATCTGATCGTCCAGCTTATCGAAAGCTATTCCCCTCCAATTAGTAGTCTTTGAGGAGTACAGACTGTTTTGATTTTTGCAGTAATTGCTTGGTATTCATTCCTCTCTCTAATCAGTTCCAACATTTGAGGCACTGTCTGTCTCAATGGATACAGAATGGCACGTGACCGTATGTTCAGGAGGCATGAACAGATGCATCCACAGGAGGCACTAGACCTAGTGAGAATCCCTTCATCCTCCCTTTGGGGCCACCCCCAGCCCGTAAGTGCCAGGCCCCTTTGTGCCCTTCCAACTACCGTAGCGCATGTCCCTGAGTAACCTACAGTTCAGTGTGCTTCCCTGCCTTTGTATATCAAAGGTTTTTGTTTTTTTTATATATATATATATGAGCTACGCTCTCTTTATTGATAACAAAGTGGAAAACAGTTTCAATTAACTGATGGTATGAATCTTAAATCTTAATTTTTTTTATTTTAGACATGTGAACACTCCAACATAACATAATGGTGTATACCTTAGGCAACATGTGTACTCTCCATCGTTGCATAATTTCTGAAAAAATAAAGACGAATCAGCATTTTATGTATTTAGTAAAGAATATCCCTGAAAGTTTCTTGTACTGTAAATTATACACATTCATTAGCGAGTGAGTAGAGTCCTAAACCTGATCAGCCTATTAAATCAATTCTAAAATTCTAAGTTCCCACATTGTTGCTAAATCATTTAATCATCTTGCAAGCCAGTCAGTTCATATAATACAATCAATGACAGGTGATTTACTTGTATATCAAAGGTATTGTTTATAGCAGTAAGCCATTGACTGGCCTTGACCGCCACCCTCCCTCTGATCGACCCCTACTACAAACAGTAATAATTGCATCTAGATCTTTAACCCTTTCCCTGCAGCACCCAGTTTCTCTCCTCAGCATCACAGGCAGGCATCTTTTTGGGGGGAAATAGCAATGTCATTTTATGTGTCAAGTGATTTAAGAAATTTACCTTGGTGACTGATCATATTTTATGGAGTAATCTCACGAGGCAAAGCCAAGTGAAAATTGTAGCAGGCCAGAACGAATGGCATATTTTCAGCAGCTATATATCGAGTGTGGTTGAGATTATTCCTCACCACTATCACTGACTGATTGGCTAATTTGTGACATCATTTATACATACAATATTTATTGAGTAGGAGTTCACAATGTGAAGTCTATTTGAAATAATACCAAGGGTGAGACAAATACTCGTCTGGGCTGAATAATTCCGCGTTGTGTTTCTCTAGGGTCTATCTTGATTTACTACTTGTGGCCTCTTTTAGCTCAATTGCTGTTGATGGCTTCTTTAAGTTCCCCTTTTCATCACCTCTCGTAGCTTCTAGGCCATTCTGCTAGCGGTGACCTCCTTTGAGTTTCAGCTACGTTTCCATGTGGCTTCTCTGCCAAGTATGAACAGGTTTATTTGTGTGGCTTCTTTTGACATTTTAAAGGATTTTTCTCAAAGTCACCCATTTATTCGGAATGCACAGTTACTCTAATTTGGTTTCTGTCGATTTACCCATAACTTCACAGCTATGAAAGCCCTAAAAGCAACCTGTCCTGGTGGATTAATACCAGATCTCTGTATACAAATATTTCGGCTGGAACAAGATGTTCCTGATTGTATAATGAAAAGAGAAACTACTGGCAACGGATCACAAATAACCCCGAGAATGAAATATAATTAATGATTGGCTCATATTCCTACTAATAACATCGGCTTTTCTACTGAAGAAAGTATATGTATTTCTTTTTCATAACTTAGATATAGGTTAATATCATCGGATAATTTCGAGTGAGCAACCTTATCTTATCTTCCTTCATAATACATTTTGTGTTTCACAATAATATGATTTACAATAGATTTCTTTTATCATAATCAAATTACATTGCTGTATCTCTAATCTCTTCTAATTGAGTTCACTGGCTTTTCGGGTCTTCTAACAGAGTTCCTGGTAGTGGCCTCAATAGATTTTTACCTGTATGACTCACAGTGTGGCTTCCTAGGGCTATGAACTGAGCTGCTCTATAGACTCCCACTGGGCTTTTAGTCGGCATTTGCAAGATAGCTTCATTTGGCTTCTCAGGCGTGCTACTTGAGTTGGCTTCTCGGCACTTTCAGTAGATTTTATGGAGGTGGTTTCCTCAAGCCTCCAGTTCTCTGTCCCCACCTTGTCCTTGGCTTGCCACTTGGCAGTCTAAGTTGATTACGACCCGGCATGGGGTCATCAGGTGGGGGACCCCGCCTCCGTCTCTGTAATGTCAATTTACGTCCCTTCACATTATGTATTATGGACATCCGCGAAGCTAATTACCACTTCTCATTATGTGGGGCCCCGGCAGTTCCACGCAACCTACCCGTACACTACCTCGTGCTATTGCCGTCATAAATATTTCAACCAGTTTAGATTAAATTCTCCCCACAAAGTACCAATCTGTACACACGCTAGCTGGGCATGTAGCAATGATCAATGATAATCTAATTCCAATGATATATGCTGTACAACCATGTACCCCCCCTTTCCTTAGGCATAATCAGCTCCATACATTGAATTAACCAACAGGGAATTGGACCAAATCTTTCAATCAATGCCTTCATCAAATTGTACAACGGACTCAGTGTCTGGCAGCTGCAGGGTGCATTGAGATTATTAGCATGGGCTGAGCTGTACTTGTAGCTGTAAATCATGGCTTGTGATCAGTGCTAAGGCTGCTCTATGCATGGTATATTCTGTATAGCCGTAACAATACAGTCCTTCCTTAAGAGATCATACTCAACTGTATTATCCACCTAATACCAAGTGTCCATAGAAAACACATAGGGCATTTGTATAGACATACCCGGCGCATACGGATATGTTATATGCTCCGGGTGGCGCATACGGAAAAATAGTGCGTATGGAAAAATAGTGCATAGCTAAAACAAACTGATATTGACGTGCCACTTGTCCAGAAAAAGGTGGATAATAAATACAATATAGACTGGTTTCAGATACAAGCGGTTGTATGCTCCTCGGAGTTGTCTCTCGGAGCATACGGCCGCTTGTATCTGAAATCAGTCAATATTGTGTATGTATTTCAACCATGTTTCCGCCAAAGCTTGTACGACATAAGAATCCTTTCAGGCAGCTGTTAAGACCCATCCCTCGTATGCAGCACACCAGGGTGGTCTTAGAAGTCTGCCACCAGCCAGCAATCACTCAGACCTGTCAATGGCAATTAAGCCGCCCATTTGTTTACTACATAGACCCACGCCTATACGTATCTACACATTACGTATGCCAATATAGAACATGAATATACTATACATCTGGCTCTCAACCACTTGCGCTGATATAGAGCCTATTGTGGTATCTGGCTAGGTAGAAGATACGCTACATAGGACTAAGAAGTCACCAGTCTGTACACTGGTATCAATCTTATCGTAAAACTGGATGAGGTTTAATCTTGGCCACCATATTCCACGACTGGAGTTTGGCACAGTGACTTCATGAGGCGAAGCCGAGTGAAGTCCGGAGCCAAAACTTCAGGAGTGGAATGCGGTGGCCAAGATTAAAACGAATCAGGTTTTGATTTTATCCTACCCTATCTCCTTGATTTTGGAATATTACGTGAAAATAAAGCTGTATGCCACTAGTGGCATATAAAACTCCGTATGTCAGTCAGCGTGGCATACGGAAACCCAATGTTAAGCCTATGGGATTTTATATTAGGGGTAGGATAATACCAGTTGTCTGCCGACCAATACATTCCTACACACCTTAAGGCATATCTCCCTACATATTTCTTTCTTTTCTTTTTTGCGATTAAAAGTAGGATGGGATCTGATATTAAGCAGGTTTCTATCTACATATCACTTATACTTATTTTCAACTTTCTTATCCTGAAACAAACCATTCGACACTACCAATCATCTATGGGTATAGCTATCATGGGGGCTTGCCTACAAAGAAATGTAAGAAATTGTTTTATCATTATGATGAGGTTAGGCTATTTCAAGGTGCTTGTATGGATAACCATATTTTTGCTATAACTAGCGACTTTGTCGATTCATATTTGGCTAAGGATTCCTAACTGCCGTCGTGCTCCCTAGCGGATGAACCGAGAACCATCATTATCTTGTGGTAATCATTTCGTATGACACAGGTGTCTGACCTGATCATCAGCGATTAGAAATATTTGGATTGACACCAGCGAAAAGCTGTGGTCTCATTGCTTTCTCTCGAGGAAATGAGACCTACCATTCTAAATTATGTTTTCAGTTCGGCTAGAAACGGATCCTAAGGATAAAAGTATATCTGTGTAGACAAACACTAAAAAGAGTAACAGGATTCAGTTCAGTACTGTACGAGAATCTCACTCTCGTGGGCTCTCACTCTACAAACATAGGTCTTGTTCACTCTGTCTCTATGTGCAGGAGCAGCTCCAAGCAGATCCGACGAAATTCTAACGTTTTATATGTGGTAGGTAATTATACAATAACATATATACTGCAAGCACTTAATATCCTGATGTTCAGGTACATACTGGTGTATACGCCTGCATAGGATACATATAATGTAGATGACATAATTATTATTCATATTTACACGTAAATATATTTGATAGATATCTATATAAAGAAGAATCTGCCTGGTCTGTTGGGCCTTTTCATGTCCCCGTTCACCACCTGTATCCAGATTGACAACTCGTTACCCATCCATGCCCAATACAAGGATTAATAGTTGATATGGCATTGCCATACTTTCGGTTTGAACAAAAATAGCAATATATAAAAATACACTACTGTCGCCGGGTGCGGACCACATCTGACCAGTACGGGCCCCACCCGCTAGTAGCTATTCATTGAACCCTAACGGGTGCCTGCGATACTGGGGTGCGTTCGATTAGTATATTTATGTTATGTTGAGCCTCTGACTATGTTTTGTTTGCTGGTGACCTAATTGACCTGATTCCATCAAACGCGTCTGGTATCGGCGCCCGCACCTGTTGTCTAGGGCTTTCAGACACTACTATCACCAGGTGCGGACCACATCTGACCAGTACGGGCCTCACCCGCAATATATAAAAATACACTACTGTCGCCGGGTGCGGACCACATCTGACCAGTTCACCACAGGGTATCTAGGGTATCGAGGGTATAATTATTCAGGATTCCTGAATATATTACTGTAATGTATTATAATATAAGCTGCAAAAACCTGTTCCCCGTCTCCCCTAATATATTTCAGTCTTGACCTACAGGTCAAACCGAAATAATAAACACATTTCGTACTGGACACCCCCAACCTCCATACACACACACCTGTAACCCTATAGGGGACAGAGCCATTGTTAGTTCACGAAGCAGTCACTAGGTGGTCGGGGGACAAACCTGTATTCTGGCTCTTTGTTCTTACAAAATTCAACTGCCTTTCAATATTTTACCATGGTTCCCTTGTCTCTCTACACCCATCCCAAAGTAGGATGACATAATAACTAAACCCAAGACATGATATTTTCCATATGGAACACTTTATAAACATATGTGAGCAAGGCTAAAGTTGTGACATTTCCCAATTATCACTCACTTTTTTCCCACCTCCTTTAGTGAAGAACACCTACTTTTTCACCTCCTTTAATGAAGAACACCTACTCGGGGGGCGTCATGGCGGCGCCCATGGATCATAGGCTATATGCCGTATACCACAGTCATGTCAGTATGTATTGATTCAAAACAGATCAATTGATCCACATACTCATAATCATCCCGTATGCCCAGGGGCGCTTTCCCACCGTACCCTGGACGCGGACGGACTGGAACGCAGGGGGGGGGGGGGGGGGGGGTAAGTCAGAAGGATTGGGGGTGACAAGGGTAGTAAGAGGATTGGTACAGTTACGAGGTCAAAGTACGAGTACGATTAATTTGACCTCGTCCCCTTTTTAGTGGCAGCTTTTGGTCACTTTTATCATACCCCTAGACTTGCTCAGGTCATTGTGAGCACTCATCTAATGATTAAAATAAATTAGGATAAAATACATTACAACATGTGTGCCATTTCTCTAACTGGGCAAGGAATCAAAATGGCTGAGGTGAAGTGTAGAGGGATGGGTATCGGAGGCAGACACTGAGTAACTGAGTCTGAGTTTCGTAAATACTGTCTATATTGAGGAACTGTAATGGTTATATCTTATTCCCTTAGAGTGATGGACTTCGTCGCTGCTGTAAGAACTTAAGTGCTAAGATGCATTTCCAGGGACTAAGACTGAGCTTCGTAGTCACTCTCCATATCAAGTGAGTGAAATAAAGGTAATATTACATCCCTAATAGGTGAGTCTTGGTTCTGTAGCTGTTGTTTATGTGTAACGTGTATCTGTATTAGCTGCAAGTGCGTAGCCATGTTTGTTTGAGATGACGAATGACCTTCTCACATACTCCTGTGCATAATTATCACAAGCCCATGATTCATATTCGCAGCAGGGTCTTAGCGTGCACCTGCAACCTTACATCAATATCATCTGGTGCATATGGTAGGATTTCTTATCTTGATATATAATTTTCTTGAGATTATACACTGAGGCATACATGAAAAACACCTTCAAACAAAACAGGATACCCATTAACATATTCCTGTGTCACATTTTCTTTTTTCATGAATTAATGATACATGAGACTGTCCGCTACCCAGCAGGTTTTGTATATCTTTTGAGAACAGTAAAAAAAGTCATTTATCAAAAAACAATGTTGGACATGGTGTTCATCTGACGATGCGTACAATAAGACAATTGAATGGGGTATTGTTGAGATGAGTGAGTCTACTTACAAACATTTTCCACTGTATATTTAGCCACGTGTCCATATACTACTTCTCGCTTTCATGTTTCATTTTGTAAAGGTACTTAAGGGAAACTAGTTAACCTAATTGGGACGGCTTATTGTAGTGCGTTACTATCAGTAAAATTATCGCATGAGCTCGCAGAGCGAATGTGATAATTTTACCGATAGTAACAAGGTAAGATAAGCCGTCCCAATTAGGTTAACAAGTTTCACTTGTACTATACACCTTTAAATACCTTAAATACTTAAAAGACTCACTAAAATACGTCGATGTCGATGTGATAAACAAAGTCGCTGGGCGGGCGGAAGTCACTTTCTGCTATGAATGTGTACTGTGATATTCATAGTCACTATTTCGTAAATAAAATTCAAACTCTTAGAAAGTTATTTTCTTTGCAAATATTAGTCTCATAAAATTATTTATTAATTTTCTGTCTACTTGTTGTGTTCAGATATTGATTATTTATTTACTGATTTACGAGATTGAGTTTTCAAAGTATGGTGGAATGGCGCTATACCGGCACAGTATGGTGGTACGGCTCAACTACCACTTGGACAGCAGAGGTTGATATTTGGAGTATTTTAAGGCACAGGTGTATAGTACATGCAAGTACATAGTAGAAACCAAACGAGAGTTAGCCTTGTCAATGTTTATGCCACGATGGACAGGTTGTGTATTACTATACCAGGCGTTAGCCGAGTTCAGTGAGTAGCAGACCTGACCAGAGTGGTATGAACATTGACAAGGCTAACTCGAGTTCAGTTTCGTATTTATCCTAACCCATCTCACCGATATACAGAGATGTTTGTAATTATCCATGTTAGTAGTTATCAATGCTGCCTGATCTACTTTCGTTATCTCGTCCCTGATTGGTCCGTTCTTTTATTCACCTCGGTGCATAAATAACACTTTATCCAATGCTCCGTCAAATACATTGAGTCAATGTTAAACCTATGGCGTTTTTTATTAGGGGTAGGATAAAATATTGTGCTTCTCCAGGGAGGTCGTTCCAATATAGTTCCAATGATGTATTATGATCAATCTTTATTGCTATAATCACATACTATAAAAACACTCATTGGTGGATTGTCAACTTAGTCATGTCATGATTGTGACAACATTGATTATGTGATTTAACCTTTTCGGGATCCGTCCAAAACAGTTTTATGGATTATGGAGTCCAACTAGCGGTGCCGATTGTCCTCTGGAACCAAAATGCTAATAACCCTGGGTAAGGTGGGCCTAGCTGTAGAGCTTGGCCTTGCTAAATACTCACTAAATGATGGATTTCGGATTTCCATGTAGTATCACATCATATGATGTAGTATTGGAAACGTTAACGCCCAGACCCCATATTATAGTCCTTCAATTTTACACATTCATAGGTTTCCTAAAGCCAATTGAAACTGCATGTTTAACCTGGATTCAACAAGGCTGGGCAGCATGGTCTATCCAGGTTCGTTATTGTTTCATGGGTAGAGAAATTTATGGGCTACTATGGGTTTGAATTAGATTTGAGTTTGAAACATAACAATGTAATTATATAGTACGACCTGACCATTCTGTACTAGCTACAAAACGAGATGAAAATGCACAGTTGGTACGGAACGAGGCGTTTACAAATAGTTTCGCAAGAGCCGTAAATTACCAAGTTTTGTAGCTTGTACAAGCATAGTTGGTTGTTCTATATTTATTACAAACCCGAAATGAATTATGAAATTATCACAATTTGGCCAATTTTGCTGGAAGTTATTTTTTTTACATTATATAGCAATATGGGCATGATTACAATATATATCAATCAAGGGTATATAAGGAACAAAAGTAACGCGTGCTGTTCATGTAAGTGGATCGGATTGGTATTGACACAGTAGTGTACTATTATAATTACTACTACTGAGGAATTAAGAGAGTTGTTCACAATATTATCATCTGTGATTGATGGGCTCAGAAATGGCTCTTCCACAACTACTACTGTAAATACAACTAATACTGATACAACTACCATCACTGGTACTACTACCACAACTACTAATAGACGTCAAGGCGATATTTGCAATGTTGTCCTCTATTGTTATTGGGTGCAATATCCTGAGAGGGGGCGTCCACCAACCACAACAGGGCTGCGACACGCGCCGACAAGAAAGTTCCAATCGGTGCCTTGTAGCAGCCTTGTCGTGAGGAGGGGAGCTGTCGTGAGCCCTTGTCGCAGCCTGTCGGGAAGTGCACGCTCCACCTAAATATTCTATCGTAGACCTCTGCGACACGCTACGACACGCCACGACACGGCTCCAAAATCGAACATGTTCGATTTTGTCGTAACCTTGTCGGAAGGCCCCCGACAGGCCCCCGACAAGCTTCATGTCGCAGCCTGTCGTGGCCTTGTCGTAGCCTCTTGTCGGGAACTGTGGTCCACCTACCACGACAAGGCTATGACAAGGCTTCCAATCGTAGAGCTATCGTGGACCTTGTCGGAAAGCCTTTGTCGCAGCCTTGTTGTGGTTGGTGGACGCACCCTCTTACACCTCGCAGAAATAGATTTCCTTAATTAATGCTATAACTACTACTACTACTACTAATACTAATACAAGTAAAAGCGCTGTCTGTTATTTTGTCGTCTGCCACTAATGAATCCAGCGTCCATACACCCCGCAGAAATAGCTTTTCCATCTGTGTCGAGCAGTACGCATGCGCTGGGAACACGCACATGGACGCCTGACCTGATCAGCAGCGAAACGCACGCCCCTAAAACAAGGCACGTGGTGCCAGTGGTGGTGGTGGTAGTGGTGGTGGTGGAGGTGGTGCCGTGTGGTGGTGGGGGGTGCCGGTGGGGCCTACAGGACCGTCCCCCGACCACCACTCGGCACACCTTGCCGCGGGCAGCGTCGGCCCTCCAGTACGGCGACTGGTTGGCGGCAGTGCGCGGTATGCGTGTTTACCCCTTTTTTCGCCCATCCTCCTGCTTATTATGAATGGCCCTGCGATCCAGGTCACTCCTCCCGTCCTGCCTCCCCACCGCCAACAATCCATCCCTCCCATAATCCTACCTCCCCCTAGACCCCCACCCCCATCCCCACCCCTCATGCTGCTGGTTTTCCGCAGGTACTAGGGCGATATAGGAGCGACGGGACGGGGACCAGCGACGACTGACAGTAATGGCGGCGGACGGGTACGGCGCCAAGCGGACAAAATAGTCCCCGCGGAGAGGCTTCCTGCGCTGTGCTCTCTCGGCACGCGCCGGAACTATTTCCAGACGCATCATGCGGACTTTTACGAGCGGCTGGCGGTGATGTCAGTGAAGAATCATAGGTTAGCATGTAGCCTTCATTGTTATCACAAGCAGCCCTCACCTGTTTCAGAGTAAAACATCCCCTACAGAGCACCTCCCAACTATTTCAATACAAACTGTCCTCTAGCAAGTAGATCCTACCTGATCATGGGTAAAACTTCCCAGAGCAGCTATCACTTGTTTAAGGGTAAAGTGTCCCTAAAGAAACATATCCCATCTGTTTAAGGCTAAAGGTCTTCAAGAAAAGAGCTCCAATCTGTTCAAGGTTTAAATTCCGGAGAAAGCTGCTCCGACCTATTTCAGCGAACACATTCCCAAACAGGGAGTTCTAGCCTTGTTTAATGGAGAGATCACTAAGCGAGCAGCTACCGACTGTTAACCCTTTAAAGACGGGGGTCATAAATAATGCCTCAAGGCATTCTCAAGTCTACGCTTGGGAATGCCTCAATGCATTCTCAGGTCTATGCGAGAGATTTCCTCAAGGCATTATCCGCCCTGAAAGGTTTAAGGGGCAGTCTCCACAGAAAGCTTTTCTATGTGCAAATCTACAGAGGGCTTTTAGTTCTTTAAGCGTAGGGCGTATCCCTGCGAAAGTGTGTCCTTGCGCAAGCTAACCTGTAAAAGAAAGAAATATCAGAAAGTAGCAGTCCTCCTGCTGCTTAGATATCTCTCACCTCATGAAGTTTATAAACACTGTAAGCTACTTCACACCAGTCCAACTGCCTTGGTTTAAAGGAAGAGCTCCTCTGACTGGCTTCCCAGTTCCGGTTTGACATTGATACGTCGGAAATTCGAGCTGCGTGTTTTACCAAGTGCTTTTCAAGTTCCAATTTTAATTCTTGTGGTTTTGATAGAACAGGCGCATTCCATTTGTAAGATAAATTCAAAACAGCGTGTAATTTTCGTTGAGTTATTTCAAATTTGTCCATGGTTTTGCATAACGCTGGTTTGTTGGTAAGAAAGTCAATGAGGTAAGCTTGAAGTGGCATCCTGTGCGGTGATTCTTTCCTCCATCTGATTTTTGTAAAAATAAATTGCATTTTTGAACAGATTTTGAAAAGGTACTCTTTCAGTGGTCGTGGGTGATAGTGCAAGTGCCTCGTTAGCTAAAGTTGAATTGGCATCCTGATTTGATCTAATGCGTGGTGGAAATTCCATGAAATGTTAGATATATTCTATATCCTTTGTTTCTTAAATTCGGTATCAAATATTACGTCTCTGTGCATGACTACAAATGCATCCCGTTGCTCTGATGTAGCATTTCCCTCAGAACTGCGAAGAAAAAGGTTGACAAATATCATCTGTTTCTAATGACTTACCCGATTGTTGGTTTTGTACTGTATGAAGGTAAGAGGGTGCGTCCACCAACCACGACAAGGCTGCGACAACGGCTTTCCGACAAGGTCCACGATAGCTCTACGATTGGAAGCCTTGTCGTAGCCTTGTCGTGGTTGGTGGACCACAGTTCCCGACAAGAGGCTACGACAAGGCCACGACAGGCTGCGACATGAAGCTTGTCGGGGGCCTGTCGGGGGCCTTCCAATAAGGTTACGACAAAATCGAACATGTTCGATTTTGGAGCCGTGTCATGGCGTGTCGTGGTGTGTCGGGAGGTCTACGATAGAATATTTAGGTGGAGCGTGCACTTCCCGACAGGCTGCGACAATGGCTCACGACAGCTCCCCTCCTCACGACAAGGCTGCGACAAGGCACCGATTGGAAATTTCTTGTCGGCGTGTGTCGCAGCCCTGTCGTGGTTGGTGGACGCACCCTCTTAGTAAGGTGAATATGGTACATTTACAGACAGAGTACTTCCATGTTCAATCCTTTCTTTACTGGGCCTAGTGATAGGCTCACGTTGTTGAATGTCACACGCCTGACAACTGACTACCTCTGTAGTGCATGCCTATGTTATAATTGTTAAGAAAATAGATTATTTTCACCATATTTTAAGCTGTCTATCAAATTTCCCACAGTGATGAATGAAATATAGTTCGGTACTTATCAAGCTCATGGTATTTTACATAATCAATGAAATATCATAAAGGCCAATATCAAATCAGTTGAGATATATGTGATTTTAACAGAAAAATAGGAAATGAAGGAGTTTCTCCCAGCATCAACAGTAAGGAAAGGGTTAAGAGTTGAGCGTCATTTGCAGATGTTTAAAGGGTATACAGGTGTTGCCGTTCAGCGCCGCCTAACGGCCCACTCTCTAGATACGCGGCTGCTCGGACAAACACGGCTGAGTCAGGCGGCTTGTATATAGAGACAAACAGCAATCACACCTAAAGTGTGAACGGTGGGTGTGATTACAGGAGTGTTGTTTTTTGACAGATTAGATTGTTGGAGCAAACTAGGGCATTGTATTAACGAGTCTTGGCTGTCTAAACTTTATAGTTGATAATCATCTTGGTTTTAACTTGGAAAAAGATAAGCATAATATAGCTAGGCCTGCCAATGTATTAGTGTGTATGCAGTTTTGGTGTCCCTGTGTTATCTAAGGTATATCTAAAGTATCATTGAGGTGATATGCATGTATGATACATCAAATTGTAGCTGGAATACCCTAGAATATGATGAAATCATTGTTATTTCTCTGAAAATGAGATACATGGGTCTTATGATCGTATTAGGCTCATATACTGAGTGATCCAATGCTAAGGAATACGTTGCCAAGTGAATGTTTGGCTTCAGCCTTGGCGTAGCTAGGTAGATAAGGTGCGACACCGGCCTACGGAAAAAGGCCTATTGCGTCCCCACCTTCTGACTATCACAGTGCACAGGCACACAGCCCTTCCTGCAGTGCCCCAGAACCCCATTACATTCCATAAATATCTTAGGAGGCGACACACACACGTTACTCCATGACTGTCAGAGCTTCCATTGCCGGCAATTTGTACTGTGGAGAAGCCGGGCTAGTAGTACATACAGATGTAGGTTTGTACCAGGGACGGCTCTACACACAAATTATATATTAACAAGGTCACCGTTGTGAGTCCTAAGCCACTTAGCGGGTGATAACTATTCGTGCACAGCTTTCAGTGTAATTGAATTTAAATGAGACAACAGATTTGGGTAGTGACAAGGTGCTCCAGTTTGACACTGGGAGGAAATGGAAATTTCCGGGAAAATCAGTAGCAGGAGTGACATTTCTCTGGATGGTGTTAAGTTGTGGGGTCATCCATAAAGTACGCATGCACTGAGGGGGTAAAACAATTCAGGAAATTTTGTATACATGCACCTTCTATGCTTTATTGCTTACAAGATTGAGAGCAGGGTTGAGAGTCAAAATTCTCAAAAGTTATGCATACATACTTTATGGATGGCTCCTTTAGCTATCGCTATAGGAATTCCTGTGCCATAGACCCTATTGAGGTATCCCAGAATTCAGCCGGTTTACAAGTTCTGATGTTCGCTGGTTGCCGACATGGTATGGTGATAGACCCTTGAACCGTAACCCACAATTATCCAGTTTAACCGTTTTCAGAAATCGTCATATTGAAATTCTGATGCCAGATATGGAAATTTCGGCTATTTCTACTTACAAATCCGAAATTATATTTAGTTTCTCCAGTTATAAATAAGAAAACTGTGGTTCATGCAATCGTGGTGTGCCCAGTCAGTTGCGAGCGGAACTTGTATTTACCCTGGGCGATAATGGGGAGTTTAGTAACCTCTGGAGGGCGTATTAACAGCTTGGGGTGGGGAGATGACTCAGTAGTTATCATTCACTCTAAACTCTAACTCTAGTGATAGACACATTCTGCATATTCTGAACTCGGAACCCCAAGGTTGTGGGTTCGAGTGACACCGCAGCCAGCTCTCTCTTTCATCCCTAGCAGTGGTAGACCTACTGCTAAATCAAAGGCCAGTCTTATACCATATCTATGAGGTGTGGGCACTAAAAGAACTCTCACCTCGGAATATTTGGCGAGGTAATATTTCTACCTAAAGTTATCTCGTGGATTCATCCAACACCCCTGTGGTGTCAAAACAGTGAGAAAAAACTGAACTTTTAGAGAGTCTGTAAAGGACCTGAATCAGTTGACCGGAGATAAAATCAAACAAATAATCAAAAATGGGCAATTTTTCTTTAGATAAACTGGAAATGGATCTTCATCCACAACCAACAATCTAGAGAATTCGAAAAAATTATCAAAAATGACCAGCTTTACTCTATCTACCATAAACATGTCGTTTTTCGTGTTTGATACGCTATAATATACAAGTCCCGAAAGATGAATCTGGATAACAGATATTAGTCTTCTTTCTTTTTTTTCTTTTTTTTTAATTTGACAAAACTCAGTTCTTTCCGAGGAGAGATCTTCCACTGGTCGTATGTACATACTCAACTATAAGCAATTACAAGCTACTCCTTCAAAAGAAAACAAACAAAGAGAGAAATATGGATGAAGATATGAGATGAGGTATTGGCAACTAAGGTAAATTCAGTTCCGGTTTTGAGCATACTTCAGGAATTTGTCCTTGATCATTCGTTTATAGTCCTTTTTCTCACGGAGATGTTGAATGGTATGCGTGAGATCATCCCACAGTCTCTGACCTCTGTATTGTGGAGACTTTTGATATAAATTACATGTAATACGCCTTTCCTTAAATTCTATCTCGTTTGATGTCCGGGTAGGACGTTCACGTAGGTCCAAATTGGCCTGATTTTTCGATCTTTTAAACATAATAGACAATAGCTGTGTGTTTCGTCTTGAGTCCAGATAATCAACACAGAGTTTTTGATGTAAATCGGCAATGCGTTGCCGCCTTTGCCTAGTATAATTAACTATTTTCAGAGCTCTATTTTGTATTGAGCGATGACGTCACATGATCATTGTTCACCACCAGCCAGACTCCGGTTGGCAATCGGAGCTTAATATCCAATCGGCAGTGGGTCGGAGACGTGAATGTGGCAGGGCGGGGCGGCAGCCCTCAGGTGATTACTCAGAAGTGGTCAGGTGCGTGTGGGAGGGGGGGGGGGGGTAGACGGACAGGGCCATCTGTGTGTCAGGTGTGCAGCAACATCGCGCCTAATCAGATGCCACAGTATCAGCAAGAAGGTCTTCTCTGGGAATGTAGCTTATTAGAAAGTAATCTTATTGTTATCTGCTTATTACGGGATTTGGTAAACAAGGATGGAAAAACACAAAAACAGAGCTAGCTCAGTCTATATTATTGCCTCAAAATAGGTGATATATAAAGAGAATTATGCCTTTTCGTTGCATTGCCTTGTATTTTGGTTATGTATTTGAACTTGAGGATGGCAATGATTTGATTTATCAGAAATTGATGATTTGTTCATGTTGAGGTGTTCCTCTAAACTCGCAGTCTTTGAACTCTCGCTGCATTCCTCAAAAACAACATTTGTTGTGATGATTTCTTTTCTTCTAGTTTTAAATCTACCTTTATTTCAATGTCGACGCTTCGGTAATACGGCCCGTACTTTGATTCAAGACCAAGATTATCATTCGATCTAAAAAGATCCCTTAACTGATGGGTAACTCTACCCTTGCTTTATAGACTGAAGTAGACCTGGTGCGAAACAGAAGCCCAGAAAGGTCTGGCAATTAACACAAGCATTGCCTGTAGAATTCTGATTTGTTTTTATTTCAATGAAACCGCCAGAGGTTTCTACTTGGAGATCGAACAAGAAACGGTTAACCGGATGACCTTTCATCTCTAAAACACATTTACATATTAGTCACTAGGCTATTAACAGAAAAAAAAACGCTATAAGCCTCGTTCAGAGTAAATAATAGCCATATCGATACATTAGTTCTCTGCTTTATTATAGCATTATACGTGCAGTGTTTCCGTTCCAGATTAGTGAGGCTATGGCTGATTAAACGTACTTTTCATCCAGGGCCCACTCACATATTATACATAACATCATTATGCATCCCTGAAAAACAACATCCTGAATTGACTGTTATTATCTTTTTCATACTATAGCCTGCTGTTCTAGGATGTCGCCTATGCACCAACATTTTTACATTATATTGGGATTAGTTAGAAAAGTAAAAGCTAATTTAATAAGTCCATCCTAATTACCCAGCAGGTGTGGGATAACAATTTTTGCATCCAATGGACAAGACCCAACATCGTAGAAGATCTCCATCGGATATCTTCACTATTGCCCGAAACTCATATTTCAAGGTTTCTTTTGTCATTCCGGGCTGTTCAGAAGTGTTCTGAAGTTCTCAGGAAACTACAGAATGGAAATGAGAGCGATTCGGGATAAATCACACAGCAGTCAGTTCGTGCCATACATTGCTCTGCTGACAGGGTAGATTAAAGGGATGCCTCTGTCCCATACATGGTGATTAGAGGGAGTTATTTCGTCTGCCGAGTCCCTCACCCCGCCCACTTCCTCCAGTCACCAGGAGGAGGTAATGCCGGGAGGAGGCGGGGTAGAGGCCGGTACAACGTCAGGTAATAACCGGGTCCAGTTGTTAACCACCCCCTGCGCACAGTAGGCAAATGTGTGGACAAAGAGGGTGGGTGTGTCGGGGGTATTTACGTGATGTTTGGTATGGCTGAAGGTAACTGGAAATAGTGAGCAGGGTACTGTGAGAAGGTCTGCCAGGTAGGTGGTTGTAGGTGGGTGTTTAGGTTTGATATAATGGTATTCTGGTATACTATTATTATGAAAATTGATAGGAATATTAGAAACGACCTCGTTCAAAATTACTATGATTATAAATATTGATTAGAATATACTTAAAAATCAAAACATGAAGCAGGTAGCTATTCACCAACATTTTTACATTATATTGGGATTAGTTAGAAAAGTAAAAACTAATTTTATAAGTCCATCCTAATTACCCAGCAGGTGTGGGATAACAATTTTTGCATCCAATGGACAAGACCCAACTTCGTAGAAGATCTCCATCGGATATCTTCACTATTGCCCGAAACTCATATTTCAAGGTTTCTTTTGTCATTCCGGGCTGTTCAGAAGTGTTCTGAAGTTCTCAGGAAACTACAGAATGGAAATGAGAGCGATTCGGGATAAATGACACAGCAGTCAGTTCGTGCCATACATTGCTCTGCTGACAGGGTAGATTAAAGGGATGCCTCTGTCCCATACATGGTGATTAGAGGGTGTTATCTCCTCTGCCGGGTCCCTCACCCCGCCCACTTCCTCCAGTCACCAGGAGGAGGTCATGCCGGGAGGAGGCGGGGTAGAGGCCGGTACAACCACAGGTAATAAGCGGGTCTACTTGTTAACCACCCCCTGCGCACAGTAGGCAAATGTGTGGACAAAGAGGGTGAGTGTGTCGGGGTAATTTACGTGATGTTTGGTATGGCTGAAGGTAACTGGAAATAGTGAGCAGGGTACTGTGAGAAGGTCTGCCAGGTAGGTGGTTGTAGGTGGGTGTTTAGGTTTGATATAATGGTATTCTGGTATACTATTATTATGAAAATTGATAGGAATATTAGAAACGACCTCGTTCAAAATTACTATGATTAGAAATATTGATTAGAATATACTTAAAAATCAAAACATGAAGCATTTAAGTAAAATATGTTGAAAGTTGCTTTGAAACGAGCAGTCATACCAACTGACAGCCTATATCCAGTTTAATCAAGAATTCTTTATAAAACAACCCATGGATATACAGGTATGTGGTCAGATACGTAAGCTGGATTCCTATATAACTATGAGCGAACAACCTATGATTACTTAACGCTGCTGGGGGTGGTATAACTTTTGTTTACTGCCCAGGTTGAAGTTACTGCCCAGGTTGACGTTTACTGCCCAGGTTGACGTTTACTGCCCAGGTTAACGTTCAGAGACATTCGGTTTTCATCGATATTAGCCGACAGTTGAAGGTATATAGGAATAGGGAAACCACGTACCAGTGGAAATAAGTCAAAGTTACTCGGTAGGGCTTGTAAAAATTACTGCCCGCGGCCAAGGCCTTGGGCAGTAATTTTTCCAAGCCTTACCTCGTAACTTTGACTTATTCCCACCGGAACATAGTTTCCCTCTATTCATTAACACCTAGAATGAGAATGGCAAGAGAAAGGATGATGGACTAGAGCATCTAGTGGGAATTTTCAAACTTATCCAACGATGGTGAGCTATCTGACATAGTGCTACTGTACTGATCTGTTGCCCAGTGTAGTCATACACTTTGAATGATATTAGTTGGTCCTGGTTATATATACCCTATCATGACCGACTGGAGAAACTTTTGTATCGCGGATCAGCAAATAGTTCTTGCCCATCATGCTACCTGGTGGACTGTTCTTTTTACATACTTTTTTACAACAGAATGCCCAGCATTCTTCCGCCCATTCATAGCACCGGATGGATCTACGAGAATTTACGAACATCCTTACTTTTTATATCGAAGATGCGTCTTAATATAGCTGTCACAGATGTATGGAACAGGAAGATTTCCACGGCTGATCAATACACTGAGGTATTCCATAATAAACATATATGCCATTTGAACCAAACATACCGCTGCACTTTCTGCACTGCGTAGGTGTAACTATCCAAACCGACTCACCTGAAAGAGTAATAAAAAAAAGCATGATTAGTGAAAGTTCAAATTCAAAAACATTCAATTAAACAGTAAGGAAGAAATGTTGTTGATAATGAAACAATTACAGAACGTGCGTGTACTAAACTGATTTCATTAATCATTGATTACTCTAATGGTTCAGATTAATGAAATAAATGAAATACACGTATGAAGTACGAAACGAAAGGTACACTATAACACAACATCCTTCAAAATCCTTGAAGATTTGTATAAGACATTATAAGACATTCTAAGACAGGTTGACAATCGACGTTGAAGGGCAGACATATGAGAACCTTTATTTATATTTCAAAGGAGTACACTTCCCTATTATTATATTCCGATTATCGTTGACGTGTCCATTGTTACATGCTAACATACAGAGATATACCAAGACTGCCATGTAGAGGGGGTGGAGACTGAGGGTGCCTGAAGGGGGTATTAAAGGGGTAGGAGATGGTGGCAGGGATAAGCTGCAGAAAAGCCTCCCAGTGGTGTTGTGATTATGGCGGGGTAAGATGATAGGGGGAGAATTTTAGTACAGTCTTAGCGCAGGCTTTCCAGGTAACCATACTCAGTGTGACATTAGGAGACTAAAATGAGTCTAGGGCATGTAGGTCCTTCGTCTCATATTGAGGAATTACTTGTCAGCTAAACTTCAAATATGGCATTGAAAGGTAGAGTGTCTGCCACATTGATAAATGCAGCTTATATGGTAAGGATATGTAAAAAGAAATAGACAATAAACAATGGTTTTGTGGACAAGCAGTCGTAAACCTCGAGATGCTGACAGTATTTATACACGAGCGAGTGTATTAGGTAGTAAACCTTGAGTGGTTTACAGAGCCACCTATACATAAACCATTTGTGTATTCATTATCCATCTTCTTGAATACATTGCCATATTCTACGGTTTATCATTATTTATCTCACCTCTGGTGCAAGTGTTGCCATGGGAATAATATTACAAAATCATTAGTAATGACCACACATGTAAAATGGCAATGCTATGCCATGGTCATGGCAGAATGGTGCGAGATGACGTCATAATCGACTGCCCAACCAGCGGCCAGGATTACGGAGAACAGACAAGACATAGATTTGTAAGTTCCAAACTGGATTTGCGAAGTATTTTGAATTATTCTGATATTGTGATGCTATTATCCTAATGTCTATGAAAGAGTTATGATAAATCCAGACCCATGCTCGAATTGTAAAATAAACAATAGTCCACTCATTTAGATGCGCTGTAATTGTTACTCAGCTTCACTTCTCGCAGACGATCGCAGCGCATCCAAACTCATCTAGAGTATCATTTATTTATACGATTCTCGATCCAGTTCTATATAAGTACTATGTGTTTTTGCATGAAGGGACCACAAATATATTTGGGGAGTGTATTTTCTTCAGCTCACCAGCTTTGAGGCCGCAATTGATAGGTTTCAAATCCGTAATCAATGATTTGTGTGTATATTTGTTCTCCTGAAGCTGGCGTACTGGAACAAACTGGTTCTATCAATCTCAATGACATATCCCGTTTCTGGCTGACATATTAGAGATATCTTGCTTGGATTAATGGTATCGAAAGAAGCGGCATAAGATATGTAGACAGAGCCATCGAGCTACATATGGCTTCTTAAGCTTTGTGCGGCTTTTGGCTACGGAATCGTTTACAACAAGTGGGTCGTTCTCAGACAAAGGTCATATATGGAGACGCACAAGGCCATGGTCAGAAACATGGATGGTTTATATCAGTTGTAAAGCTCTAATATGAAGCCATCCACAGAGAGGAATCGTGTTTTCTGTCAACGACAAAGGTCCAATATCATATTTACCCAATGTATTTGATAGAGCACGAGTTATATACATGCATTTCAGAAAGAATGGTATGAGCACTACAAAAGAGGAGGAAAACTGAAATAATTAACGTCTGATCAAACGTGTCCCTGCGGGTATATTATAGACTATATTCCCATGATTTGGATCTACATGGTCGTATTCTCCTTGTAGTTGACATTATACAATACTACGCGTCAACAACTCCACATAGATCCTGAACATCCCACAGAATGACTGCTGACGCACTATTTTGTACACAATAAACTATTTTTTAGTTTACCTCCGTTCTGTGTAGGGAGAAATTGCGAGCACCCGTAATCTACGCTCGGTGAATTACTTTTAGGTTTAGTATAGAGTCTCCGTACTCGGTGGATGACACATGTGTATGATGTTTGTTTGAGTCTCAGGACGGGAATATGAGTTTGAGGTGAGTATATGGGTGTGGCCATACCTGTGCGTATGCAGTAAGGATAACAAAACTTATTACAGGAAGCTTGAAGTTCGCAAAAAGATAAGGAAAATCAATAGAGGCAGCCTGATAAACTACCAAGTCTTGTATACTTGAGCTGAAGTTCGTACACACCATTACCCAGAACTGAGTTTCACGCAAAATCTCGTGACGGTGCCTTGTCTCGGGAATAGTCACGTGACCCTGAAAACAGTCTGTTGGCGTGTCGTTGGCGTAAAACGTCAGAGAGCGACGTATCGCGACGTCGTCGCAGGGTACAGCGTTGCTATGGCTACTGGGAAATAGCCGACAGGTGGTTGGGGATTGGAGCAAGTGGAGAGAGGCCAGGTGTAAGAGGACACATGTGTAAAAAGGCACAGGTGGGATGAGACGGAGGCCGGGGGCACATGTAAGATGAGATAGGTGGGGTTAGTATGAGACAGGTGGGGTGAGGCATTTCATAAATTGGGGGGCTTTGAGGTAGGGATGTAGACTTGCTCAAGTCTTTGATTATGAACATTCATTAAATGATTAACCCTTTAAGGACGCATGATGCCTGGAGGCATCACCTCACTAAAGACGCATGATGTCTGGAGGCATCACCGCACTAAAGACGCATGATGCCTTGAGGCATCTTTGTCCCAATATTGAAAAAAAGGTTTTAACAAAGAAATAATAGAGCAATATTCATGAACTCTTAAGAAAATGTAGATATAACATCATATTTAGTATTTCTAGAAAAAGGAAATAAAATATTTATGATTATGTATCATATTGCATGATTGCAAACTTGGATATCAGTTTTAACTATTATGTGGCCGTCCTCTAACCAAACAGACTGCCACCAGCACCCGTCCTTATGGGAGTAGCTAGGCCCCAGGCAGCCATCCTTAATGGGTTAAACACTTTAAGAATACAGTTCATCAAAGCATGTATCCTCTAACTGGCCAAAGAATCACAGACTTGTCCACTATGGACCAAATCTACTGTTAACCCTACCCCCTTCCCCTTCCCCCTCCCCTCCATCAGTTCCCTGGCCGCTTGCAATAAATTTCGCCTGCTCCTGACTCTGTCTCGATTGAGATCAAAGTGAGAGGTTATCAATCTCCCAGCAGATATCATGACTAGTAGCCAGGATATCTGTATGGAGAGAGTTTGGAATGCTGGAGCTAAGCAGCGCCAGAAATCCAACACCATTACCGATTGTACCAGTCCCTGTATCCCAACGAGGAGGGTAGCCATAGGATGCAAGGACCTGAGCCAGTTTAGTAGGGACGGTGTGGCATGTTGCAGATGGGTAAGATAGATGGAGTGAGACAGGATAGAGCATGATCCAGATGTTTGGGACAGATGGGCTGAGACAGGATAGAGCATGAGACAGACAGATGAGTGACGCACATGGAATAAGACAGGAAAGGGGATGATCAAGATGAGTGACAAAGATGGAATGAGACAGAGCATTATGTTAATGGGCTGAGACATATGGTAATACAAATCATGATGCTTAAAGTGTAAATCATGAGACAGTCATAGAAATATTATGAAGATTAAAGATGGGATGGTATGTTAATCAAAACAGTGTAGGTGTACTTGTCCTAAGGCGCTAGGGCTGGAAGTTTTAACTGAAACAACGAAGTTGGTTTTGCACTGGTCATTCGGTGCAGGTAGGTTGACCTCATATCTCTCTTAATAATGAGTACTTTTTACAATGTTTAAAAAAAAGCTTTTAGTGCAATATGGTGGCATATATTGAGGGATACCGATGTGACAGTTATGGATTAAAATATGCAAGTTATGTACTATTCATCATCATCATTGATATACACCAACTGGATCTCTGTATAGAAAGAAGATGGCGGTTTATTACAAACATATACAAAGACCACATTGGAAATGTATGGGGACTCACTACGCGCCAATCCCTCGTAGTTTACGGCCGCCAGTCCAGAAAGCCATCGTTTATTGTCTATGTAAGAATCACTCGAATATATGAACCAATTGATCCACTTAAATGTATATGATTGTAATTAATCTTGAGAGACTCAAGGGAAGGACTTTCTTTTATGTGAAAATCAAGCAAGGAATATCATATCATTTCATTGTACTAATAAACAGGGATGTAATTAGAGATCAACAAATATATTTCATGAGGAAATCTTTGCCTCAGAGAGACTGAGAAAATATGGAAATTACATCAATGTTGTCCATGGAATAGGGGAGAATTTACACTATTTTTGTATCATACAAGAAAAGTATTTTTATAAACTAGAAAAGAAAACAAGGATTTCCAAGGAAAAGTGTAAAACTGCTATCCCTATATAAAGGAGAGCTAAGCTCATTTACCTAAAAGTCAGAAGATATTGCTAGTACTGAACGTAGAGGCTGACACTATGTTGAGTGACTTGTCAGATGAGCCAGTCACACCGACTCGCGGCAGGTACACAGGCTGCGGGCGGCCTTTGAAGCCCTCTCTTTGTAGCTGCGCGGATGATCTGTGTATCCATGACCTCAGTTTGTGTTGGCAATAAAGCACAGCCGGGCACTAACACCAAGCAGTGCGTGAGCCCGAATCAAACTGCCGACTCCCTGCACTACTTATAGACAGCAACATACGGCCCGATGACTAGATTCTACGAGGTACCGTGCCCCAGACCGCTCTAACGCCACCAAAATAACGAATCCAAATATGGAAATTAGACGTCAAAAGACATCTAATCTATCTTGTTTTATACCCCTTCTGTTTATAGAATGCTAGTTTGTAAAGTATGGAAATAACCATGTAACGAATGCAATGGTTGAATATCAAATTTATTATTCAGTGATTCAATCACGATTGGTTTCTTATTTGATTTTTCTACCATATTGGTTGTTTATGTGCTTGCTTCAAGGATTATGACATGAGATGCATAGAAATGGCCCCATCTTATAAAAAATGAATATCCCCCAAACTGCCAGACATAATTTGGCCAACTGGAAGTTAATAGCACAGCAGTAATATTTTTAAAAAGAGAGCCATACACAGGCTATACGATACAACCAAATAAGAAGAGGAAATATCCTACAGCTCCGAAACAAAGTTGAAATTACTTGAGCACCAATCATTAATCTTTCAGTCCTAATCTAAAGGAAAAGGTCAGAAGTAGATAAGACTTTGCTTATTAGCATGTCCAGGAACGCGAGCGTAGTTCTCCGAAGTACTAATCTATTTTGGTAGGACAGCAGTGTGTATAAACTGACCGAGACGACCTGAGTGTAAACCCTTGGTTATGGTCGTTTTATTGCCGCCCGTCTGGCAGTAGCACTTTCCTTTGTTCAACAGTCCTGAGAGAGGGAATGCCTATAAAGTACGTCCAGTTAAGTCTAGTCGCCACGACTTGGCTCCTTCCAACTAACTATACTAGGATGGGAGAATGCGCGGATGTAGACCCATATAGCAGGTTGTTCAGCCCAATACAGGCTGTCGACAATACAGACAGTAGGATCTGGGAGAAATGACATTTTATATGCGTTTACTTTACCAGACTGTTTTCGCAATCTTCCTTCCCGAAATAACTACAATATCATGTTGTGAGGTCAGTTGGAGAATAAAGATACAGTAATTTTCAGATGGATGGCTGATGGTGTTTTATTACCCACCTGATACGGAGTCTCCATAGTAAGCCTATGGAGATTACAGATCGCTACTGAGGAGGATACGGAGCTCCGTACCCTCCTAGGAGGATACGGATTTTTGAGATGAAAGTAGTCCCAAACATAACTTCTTATTTACGTTGAAAGGTTTTCTAACGATCATATTTATTGCTTAAATCTAAAAATAAGTGAGTAATAAATACAACATTACCATAATTTCGATCTGTGTGGCCGTATTTTCCTTGTAGTTGACGCTACGCAATACTACGCGGAGAATACGGCCACTCAGATCGAAATCATGGTGATATTGTGTATTTATGCCATTGCAAATGCCAGGATCTGGGATCGAATATAAGAGGTGGGAATGACAGGCAAGCAGGAAACACAGTGGCACGGCTGAGCTCCGAACCGAAAGCCTCATAATCCGCACAAAAAGACTTCTGATTCAACATCCTGCCGCCCTTTTGGGGTTTCAAGGGGTTGCGAGGTGGGATTGCTGATAAAAAGGTTGTGAGGAGGGTTGGAGTATAGGTGGTTTGTTGTATAGGGAGGTTGGATGGGGTATAAAGGGAATGTGAGGTGCGGCGGTTGTATAGAGGAAATGTGAGGTGCTGTGGGGTATAGTGGGGTTGTGAGGTGGGTTCTGGTACAGAAGAGTTGTGAGGTCGGTTGTGGTTTAGAGGGGTTGTGAGGTCGGTTGTGGCATAGAGGGGTTGTGAGGCCGGTTGGGATATAGAGGAGTTCTGAAGTAAATCGGGATATAGAGGGGTTGTGAGGTCGGTTGTGTTATACAGGGGCTGTGAGGTCGGTTGTGGTATAGAGGGTTTGTTAGGGGGGTTGCGGCATAACGCGGTAGTGTATTATGAACCCGTGGAGTTGATAGCTGCATGTATGATGGTCTATCAGGCAGAAGCAGAAAGCAAAACGTAGCCCTGGGGATAGATTTCCGGTAGGAGGCTGGGATTAAAGCCATCGCCCCTGGGGTGTCTGTTTCATGACAGAGTCAGGGTGTACGGTGAGAGGGTATGAAGAGTGCTCGGTAAAATGCAGTCCTTTCCTTTCAGCTCCAAAATGACTGTAAGAGATACTGAGAAGAGATAGACCTCTACTCATACCCAATACAGTTAATGGGTATGAAAATCCTTTCTAACATGCAGTCTTTTTCTATTCAGCCTCCAAAAATACTATAAGATGTTCAGACAACAAATAGACCTATATTCATAAATATTCATGATAGAGAATTACATCTTAAAGGCGGTCTTCTTCCAATCAACCCCAAGAAACACTAGAGATATAAATGGACCTATAGTCATAACAAACGAAGAAAATAAGGGAAATCACATCGTAAATCAGAGTCCAACACATCAAAGCCTACTTTAAATGGTTGTTCTGAACACCTGTCGTGACATTCAAACATATACTGTATTCGATAATTCAAGTGTACACACCAGATAACACTCTCTACAAACAGTGAATGAGTCGTACTGTGTGGCCTTCATTAATCACCGTTTACGGAGGTTATCTGCCCCCATCGCCGCTAGAGGCGCGGTGTGATGTACACATGGCGGCCCTGCTCTGTTGCGTGAGAACGGGTAGTAAAAACAACCCCGTTTTATTGACACTTTTTTCAATTAGACGTAAATGGCCTGATCTGAGTCAGGCGTTCGTTTCTTTTATTATCGCCCGCCAGCTGCCAGCATCACAGCAGAGAAAATGGCCAGGAGGAAATAAATACGCCTCCTGTCGGCACATAACGTGCACGCGGGCGCAACTCAGTCTTTTTAATGCGTATACAGGTTACTGGAACAGGTAGCCGAACGTATAAAGCACGGGAGAGTATAAAGATATACGTAACAATACACCAACACATAGATTGTGTCAGGCCTAAAATGCCCAATTTTGGAGCGCTGGAAAGAGGGCAGGTTTATTCACTCAAGTGATGGGGATTATTGTCCTATCAATATGTCCTGTTACCCTGAACCGTATTGGATTAGGCAAAATCGGATTGGTGATATGGGTGATATTGGTCTTATGGGTTAAGAGTGGAGTGGAGGGACACACAACTTTATGAGGGTGCCGTGTGTACACTCACACGCCATCCCTTCACAACACTACTGATATCACCAATGAGATCGTGATTACTTTATCTTTTCTAAATGTTAAATTCCGGGTCTCTTGTGCTTTCTAATTTGTTTTCCTATCATCTCTAATCTAATCCTATAACGCAGTAGTCTATCACATATTTACTAACGTGCTCATCATATATTCATGATCATGTGGAATCTGCATCGAGCTTCAATTAAATGCACATAACATATGATAGTTATTTATCACCAATCTTTCATCTTAATATGTACTTCGTCATTTGCTCACTGGGTAACAACTTAGGCACTATTTATATCGTATGGGCACTTTACCACAACCCAGCGCATACAACCTATATCCGTATGCACCAGAGTTCCCATAGGTTTACTATGGGAGGGTGGTTGTGGCCCCTAAGATTCGAGGTCAACTCTCGACTGCAGAGCCGTCCCAAGGCGCGAGAAAATTATGTAAGGAGGTCAGGTTGAAGGTCGGGGTTTGCTGCGAATGCAGTCATTGGCTACTCGGTCTACTGTATTCCTTATATGGAATTAAGGTAATGGGACAACTCCATGCTGGAGGACACCTAGTATAGTAGAACTCCGCTTAAGGACAGCCCGTGTAAGGGCACACTTTTCCGCGGAACGGTTCCCTCTATTAGATGTTTAATGTCACCTCGTGCAATCTCCTTACGCGGGGTTCTATTGTATCAATTTATAATGAAAATATGCACCCCATATAAATATGCGCCTGGTATCTTAGAAAGGTGACACGTAACGAGGCAGCTCGGTGAGTGCCGAGGCATCCTCTTCAGACAACACTAATTTCGTAATTGGAACCCAAGAGAGAAGAAACGACGAGGTATTAATACTTAAATCCTCGCCGGATTCATCTTCAAAGTGAGAAATCACAACATCTCCGGCAGGCTGCCAAATCAGACACGATGCTAGGCTTAGTGCCCGTTTAGAAACAAACCCAAACAGCGGCTTCCGTAATCCCTCTGCCTTTCATATCAACCCTACCCTCCTTCCATCCGTCTCTCCCAGTGGGCCGACCCTCGTACCCCCGTCCCCGGCCTGCCTTATAGAACTAAGCCTCAGTAAGCTGAGCCCAGCAGCTACTGTCACTCTCATCCGCACCTCTTTTTACCCTCAAACTCGTGTTTCACTGTACTACTAACCCATCGCTGCCTGTCCAGGCTGCACCTAGACTCCCATCTGTGCCTAGTACTACTATAACTACTAACAGCGACACTCTTTGCGCAACGTTCACCCACAGGTTCCTAAAGGGAATTTCGTGAGACTTAAAGTGGGATTCACACGAAGAGACTAATGTACCTGAGACTGGTGCACTTCACACCTTTTCTCTAGTCTCAGACAATTCTCGTTAAACGGGATTCACACGGTGGGATTCATGTACCTCACAGGCCGTTTGTCTGAGACAAATCCTGTTGAGATTCGGTACTGGAACACAATCTCCTCGTGTGAATGACAGGCTTTCATTTTGCTGAGACAACTTTTTTCTCTTGCAATTGTCAGCGACAATCGCCCCTAACAAGGAACAGAATCTCAAGAGATTTTGACTTTAAACAGGTTTAAAATTTAGAGGGACATTTTGGTGAGACAAATGTATTTCACACGTTCTCCCCCAATATGTGAGTCTCAGCGGTCTCAAATAACACCTATTCACACGGGGAAGTACCCTGAGTCGGCGACTGTGTACCCTGTGTACCCTGTGTACCCTGTGTAGGGGTGTAGGGGTGAGACTATGTACCTGTTAAATCTTCTCATGTGAATTGAATCCGCCATGTTCCCCTGAGACTGTAGAACACCCCAATCTGTGAAACTTTGTTCCCAGTTGGAAATAGTAGCCGACTGGCGCAAAGGTGTGAAGTACACCAGTCTCAGGTCCATTTGTCCCACCGTGTGAATCCCATTTCAGGTAAAAAATTATCATGGCTAAGTACTTTTATCAGTCTCAAGGAAAAATGGCGAATTTGATTCACATGGGAGGATACACCTGGTACATAATCTCAGACATAGTCACAGTGACCACTCACCTTGGGACTCAATTACCCTTGATGTGAAGGGTGTTACAAACATGTAATTATGCTTGCTGGCCTCCTATTGGCTAGGGCAGGTACATGGTCGCAGCAGGTCCATTTGTCTCACCAAAATGCCCCTATAGATTTTAAACCTGTTTAAAGTCAAAATCTCATGAGATTCTGTTCCTTTTTAGGGGTGATTGTCGCCGACAATTGCAAGGGAAAAAAGTTGTCTCAGCAAAATGGAACCCTGTCATTCACACGAGGAGATTGTGTTCCAGTACCAAATCTCAACAGGATTTGTCTCAGACAAACACTTTGTGAGGTACATGGATCCCACCGTGTGAATCCCATTTTAGTGATTATTTCACTTAGCAGGGTATGCTCTCTGACATTACATACGATACGTTGACCTGGGAACAAAGGATTCATCTGAAAAGACACCTACAAGACACCTCCAACATGCTCGTGATAATAAAGGAGGTGCACTGTGGTTGTCTCGTGTGCTCTATGACAGAATTGTAGACCTTTGATTTATCGTAAAACAAACACATAGCAGAGTGTGTTGGAGAGGTTGCAAGACAACTACGACACAGACACAGAATGGCCTGGATACAGACCGCATCCGAGCGTATCATACCCATTTTGTTTTTTGTACTTGTGTCATAGTGTAGCGTGTTCTCTTTGGTAAGTTCGCCAATCGATTATAGGAAATGGCTATGTTTTCTCTACTACAAGGACTGTCAGAGTAAAAACTAATGAAGTTGGATGCAAGCGCTGTGCCACATTGCATTACAGTTTTCTTAAACTGATACAATCTCCTCTCGCCATGATAGAATTAACTACGTCTGAGGCAGTAGTAAATCACAAAGTTAACATCAAAAACATTAACCGTTTTATCATATACAAGTTTGATTTTGCCTCCTTCTCTCTGAGTTCCTCTTACATACAACTTCAAGGCACATAGCCCCAGCCCTCCCGCCCTTCCGACCCCTCCACCTATGTCTCTCCAGTCTCTGGCCTCCAGCAGTGCAGTCCGCAGGTGCGCCCACGACCGGAAATGTACCTCCAGGGGCCTGCTGGGTAGACAGACGCTTGTGTCTCCGGTGTGCGTCGTCCAGGGGCGGGGGGGGGGGGGGGGCAGCAGGAGGGAAGGGAGGCTGGAGGAGCGGAGGAGCGGAGGAGCGGAGGCAGAACTCGCTGTAGCTGTTCCTGTCTGTTTCGGGGTCTCTGTGTGTACCTTTCTCTCTTAAAGCCTGCCCCCACCAACCACGATTCTGGTCCCGATTGGCCTTACGACGGCCTTCCCGACACCATTCCGATTCTAGCATGAGGTCAGCCAAAATCGTGGTAGGTGGGACAGGTTTCTGCGATTCCGTCCACGACAGCTCACGATAGGCTGCGATGAAAACGCCAATCGTAGAGGTCCCGATAATTTCCAACATGTTGGAAATTTCGTAGCCTGTCGTTGGGTATCGTAGCCTATCGGGAAGATATCGTGATCAGCGCATATGATTCACCGATTGGATCACGACAGAGGTCTACGATTTGGGGACCTCCCGATAGGTCACGATTTCGCCATTTCAAATCGTAGCGATCGGGAAGCATGTCGTGGCCTATCGTGGTAGGTGGGGGTCCCCTCTTAGTCTCTCTCGCTCTCTTATCGGTCTCTCAATTTCTCCCAACTTCTGTCGGTTGGACTGCACTCGCTCGCTCTCTCTTTGTGTCTGTTTGTCTGTCTGTCTTTACCTAACTCCTTGTTAGTCCGAGCTATTTGTCTGTCCTTTCTTTTTCTTAACCATTGAATGCAAAGTGTTGTTAGAAGATACATAGGGGATGTGTATCTACGTAGCCGGTTCATACCGAGTTGTATGCGCCGGTTTGTAATGCCTACTGAAAAATAATGCGTACCTTAGATGAATTGATATTGGCACACCACCTGTCAGGAAAAGGTAGATAATAAATACAATATAAACTGATTTCAAACAAAAGCCGTTATATGCTATCCAGAAGTAACTCAATATGCTCGCATGCGAGAGCTCCGATATTATTACGCATCAACTCCTTGGAGCATACGACCGCTGGTATTTGATATCAGTAAATATATCTCTAAGTTTCTCTCTGTCTCTATCGCCAATGTTATACATCCAAGCGGCCAGCCAATTCGAAAGGTGAACTTTAATCATGGCTGTTCTGATCATAGACCGTCTTTAACATGCTCAAGCACACTGGTGCTTAATGTAAACAGGCAAAATTTTCTATTGCCTACCTTAGCCTGCAGTTTATATAAAAGCTTGAAAAAAACGTCTAAAATATATATATGACCCCTGTGTCTGAGTCTGTTGGTTCGTATAGATTATCCTACCTCTAATATAAAATCCCATAGGCTTAGCACTGAGATTCCGTATGCCACGCTGACTGGCATACGGACGTTTGTATGCTACTAGGGGCATACGAAATTTTAATGATTTTCATTTATGATTCTAATATTAAAATATTGTAGAGAGGGGTAGGATAAAATCAAAACCTGATTAGTTTTATCTTGGCTCTCACATGCCACTCCTGGAGTTTTGGTTCCGGATACCACTCGGCTCCGCCTCGTGATATCACTACGCCAAACGCCAGTCGTGGCATACAGGAGCCAAGATTAAAACTCATCCGGTTTTACGATATTACTCGAGTTAGGTGGGTAGACGTGTCATGGAATCACTCACAAGCAAGAGCGTCAGATGAAAGGGACGCGTCCTGTCTGTTTATGGTCACCGTCAAGCGTTCTCCAGTATCGGAATAGCTCAAAAACGGCGCGCGTCGACTCCTCGCCGTGTCTCGTCCACGACGAGAATAACGCGAGAACAGCGCGCTGCTGGTACCTGGCGTCCTCGCTCTGACGGCGGGCGGCAGCATCTCCCGTGAGTTGGTAACGCCTGAGGGCCCCGCAGGCAAACTGTCACATTTTATCGAGGCGGCGGTGGGCAGGTGGGGCCCGGGCCTCGCGTGATGCATAGCCGGCCGCGGGTGCCGACAACCCGCCCGATCCCCGGCCCCGAGCCGCCAAATTTGTCATGGCCGGAGACAATTCCCGTCCTCCTTTTCCCCGCCAAACTTGCATGAGCAGACGACATTTGGTTCTCGTCATATGTTATCTGCCGCTGCCCAAGCACGCGACTATGTCAATCCGGAGATGGTCCACCTATTATGACCTAGGGTGTGCGAGCGTGCACATATCATCGGCCGTGAATAGAAATGCCACATAATATCGCCATATGATACGCCCGTTCACTTATCATTGTCCATGAATAGTTGCGTCATATTTATAACCGTAAAGTATGTACACGCATATATATACATCATTGTTACAATTGTTAGTGCCCTAAGGTTCCTGCACGCAGATATTTCGTGTGCACATTACCAGAGGAAAATAGACATACCCAATGCGTATTGTTATATAATAGATGTTTTACTTTGATATCACCGCTCTACTATACACATGTATGTTTAGTATATGATGGTATAAGGATTGAGGATAATTGGAAATTATCTATAATTGAACTTGGACAAATTTATACGCCCCCTGCTGGCTTGTATCAAAGTTTTCAGAACTGAACTTCCCCAATGTCGAAAGAGAGGGCGTATCGTATTCTATTGCCCTAATATTAGTGTGTACGTATATATTCTCGCCCATCAATGTGAATGTATTGCTCGCCTGTTTTAAATATATGTTGTT
Source organism: Alentia gelatinosa (assembly GCA_950022655.1). Lineage (NCBI taxonomy): Eukaryota > Metazoa > Annelida > Polychaeta > Phyllodocida > Polynoidae > Alentia > Alentia gelatinosa. Next base: position 55,138,510 of record OX465587.1, on the reverse strand, counting down.
ACCAAACCATAATCAGCATCGCTCATTTGTCTGGTTCTCATCCTTTTGCTGGGCAAGCTTAGAAATCTTTTAAGTCGATTTAAGACGACATTAACTTTTGAATAACTAATCAGCTCTGAACATTCAGATTGATGCAATAGTAAAACTAAGAGGATCACCAGTCAACAAAAATTACTGGAGAAAGTTAACTGATACACCAAACTCTTGGTGTAAACAACAGGACAGTTTTTGCTACTATACAGCCTCTTATAAATCCATCCTTCGGCCTAATGAACATCCGCACATCACCCTCCTCACCTCGTGGACATCATAGGTCTTCATTGATGCCCTTCGTCTCTTGGAAGCCTTCAAAGAGACACTAATACCAGAGTAGCTACCAAGTAGTAAGACCCAGGAACCAGGCACAGTCAGACCAGACCAAGGGGCCGTCGATAGGTTGGTATTTCGAAAGAACGGGATACGCTACACCTCGTTGACCATTATGGTGCGTCCAAAATAGTGAAGTATTTTATATTTTCATGCTTCAAGTACGGATCTGGATTTACCCCCCCCCCCCCTTTCAGACACTGAAATAGCATCACAATATAAGTATAATTAACATTACATTCGCAGAAGAGTTCGTATGTATCCGTATGTATCACCAAATCGTTGTGTATACATTTTGTATGTTATTCCTAAACTAATACCAGGACTGAGATAATTGTAAGTAAATTTATACGTCTTTCAGTGAAGTGCAATGGTTTTGCTAGATTTTCTTCTCAAACTGATCCAACTCAATGACTAGAGGGATTAAAACCCGGTCACCTCTCTGCGTATATATGACACAGTGTATTGAGCTGCTCGGTGTATTGTGCCTGTCCACGCCCGAGCTCCTCCCTGTCTTGTCGGCGCCGTGCCGCATCATTCCCTGGCCGCATTCCGTTGTAACTTCCCTTACCTTTATTGACTCCCCAGCTTCATTCCCCATACCTGTGTACAATGTGAAGGGGTGGGGGATTTCACACTCACTCTCACAGTGAGCTGCTCACACAAAAACACACCCTGCGAGGTGTTAGGCTCAGGGCGCAATGGTCAGCACTTTCTGGGCGTGGTGTAAGAAGCACACACACCTTATCTCAGTGAGGCCGTCTGGGCCAGAGGACAGATGGCAGGTGGTGCTCAGAGGGGGTGCCGCCCCCTCCTTCCCCAGCCCCCGTCCCCCTGCCCCGTATACGGAATCCGCGGACAATGGCCAGCAGTGAGCGGCTTGTCTCGGTATGAGGGGCTCACAGTTCGAGGTTGTGTGAGCAGATCAATGTGTGCCCAGTAGGGGTAGGGGTAGTGGGGGATCAAATTGGGGCAGGCGGGGTAGAGAATGGAGGAGATGAGGAAGGATTAAGGAATGGAGAAGATCGGAGACGGCCAAGAGGATCAGGAAAAGGAACCGGGTAAAGGAAGGGGCGATGGAATAGTTTAAAACAACAATGAGACAAAAGGGAGGGACATATAAGCGACCAGAATAAGTGAGTAAAGGGAAGTTTCTTGATAAGGTTAGATATTTAATTGTCTAGTGCCCGTAGATGGCAGACTCTGGTGATAGGCATATATCTCTGCTAATGCATCTAGTTAAAGGTCACGGCTAGGTTTCCAGACGCTATTATGTCCTGCTATAAAATATGTGATTTCCTCTGTGGATTCCAAAATTGAAATTGTAGTCCGACATCCAAAGGTTGTGTGGTATGGATGCCTCCTGAAAGCTAATACGACAGGGTCTGGAATCCCTAGTGGACACACAGAATATTGGACGACTCACTATGACAGACTGCTGATCTCGAGCCCGATGGGGGACAATATTAAAGCTCATATGAAGCGATATTTGCGACAGAGACGTTGAGGGATGAACCTCGTTCTGGTCTGTTCATAAATGTTTGTCATTATTTACGTCAGTGACGTTGGTAGAAAGAGATGCATGGCATTCTAGCCACTCTTTTAGTACTATAGTCGCCTGGAGCCATTGCCGTGTAGGGCCTAAGGATGTCTCCAGGTATTTTTAATGGGTTATTTCAAATGAGGAAATATTTGTAAATTAATCAATTTTCATGATTTTTTTGATTGTATATAGAAAATAATATTATGTTTTGTTAGGTTTTGTTAGCAGTTTAATGTCCAATTTGTTTAATTAGACTTTATATTATCGTTCTATGTCACTCTGGGGTTGTGACAAAATGAACCCTGAGTTCTATGATTTGGAAATTGTGTAACAACAGTGTATGTTTGATCAGGGACCTGTTTCAGTAGTTTCGTGACATGTCTAGATGGCGTCTGTGACACCATATGGACAGATCACAAGATTGCAATCAATGACACACAGAGTTTCACTCACTTCTCATAGGAATTAAACAATGACACTTTAACATGAGTAGGGGATACATCTAATCTATAATCGTTCCAAATATGAAGAAGATTGGTCACTCCGATCTTCAGATATTTGCTAGTCTTTTTCCGCTGTTGCTTGCACTGTTGGTGCCGCTGTTGATGTCTGTCTAGACCTAATGTCACGAGACTACTGAAACAGGTCCCTGAACTCTAGGGAGTCAGTTCAAAATATGTTTGGACGGGTGCGTGATGGAACTAATAATTAAGCCTATTCCATCAAATATACTTTTAACTCTGTGCTTGCTTACCTTAAATTTGAAGTTACTCAAAACTTGAACTGAACAGAATGTGGCCTATCTAGGTTAAATTTATTTGTAATTAGACTACCATCAGGCTTATGGGTTAATCCTCAGAAAAGAGTATTATGTAGCGGAATGCCAGATTGTATTTATTGCGTCATGATAAAACGAATGTTGATTACGTTATAGTAATCAAACGATCAATGTATGATTTGTACAGGTGACTATGACAGTTACCTACTGTTCTGAAATTTATTCAAACACAACTAATATGTCTAGTTAAGTTAAAAGAAAACCCACATATACAAGGTGAAATAATGTAAAACTTCCAAAACTGGAAGTACACTCGAAACGGCTGTAAAGCCGATGTACCTTCCAGTATAAATAAAGTCTTTAAAAAAAAATTTTTTTAAATAGTGTGCAGGACTGAATTAGTTAGTAATTAGTGGCTACACAATATCTGAAACCTGCCTCTTTAACGACAGAGACCTTCTGAAAGCCAATATCAAAAGAGATAACTGTACATACATATATCTACATTTTAGAAAAAATGTTCATCAATGCATTACGATCCATGCACGCTGGTTGTTAAGATTATCTCCAACACAGACCCACTCGTACAGAGCCATATCTAATAATAAAGAAGATACATGTTCGCTTCGGCAGATCGCAATGAAATGAGATTCCCTGTTGATGTATGAGAGTGTGCAGACGAGTAGAAGAGACTCTGGTGTACCACAGACGATCTCGTCCCGTTCCCCCGTGTGTTGTTCGCTACACGATTTCCTCCTAAGAATGGAATGTTAGAAAGCCTGCTCAGCTTACACGTCGCTCAGGGTTACGGTGTCCTAAGGGCGGGAGTTGGTGGTAGTGTAACAGAAATGGCTTGCCATAGTGACTCCCCCTCATCCCCTCTCCATATATGGGCATGCCCAGTCAGTGCTACCCTCTACAACCCCTATAGAGGGACCTGTTGAATCATTTCTGACTAGCATGGTCACAAGTCACAGGTATTGGTACAACAGAAAACGTTCTGATTTGTGCCAGTACTACAGACTTGTGACCTCTCCTCCCTGATTTCTATAGGTAAGTGTGCTGGTTCCATTATCATTGCTATAATTGTCTTATTATCACTGCTTGTATTGTCACTTGAATACAGAGATCTATATTAATATTCATGTGTTTTGTTCCTCTGTTTCCTCTGTACAGAACAGGCTCAGAACCCAAACTATTGTCTAAACTATTCTAGACCTATTTCGGCAGCTACCATCATAAATTACCTCCCCTAATTCTGTTCTGTTACAGTAGTGTGAGGACGATGAGAGAAGGCGGTGTGGTATTTAGGATCATCCATATAAGGTAACACTAGTGTAGAGTTCTATAGGTGTAAAGCAGTTCGGTGTCCTAAGGGCGGGAGTTGGTGGTAGTGTGAGGGCGATGAGAGAAGGCGGTGTGGTATTTAGGATCCTCCATATAAGGTAACACTAGTGTAGAGTTCTATAGGTGTAAAGCAGTATGGTGTCCTAAGGGCGGGAGTTGGTGGTAGTGTGAGGGCGATGAGAGAAGGCGGTGTGGTATTTAGGATCCTCCATATAAGGTAACACTAGTGTAGAGTTCTATAGGTGTAAAGCAGTATGGTGTCCTAAGGGCGGGAGTTGGTGGTAGTGTGAGAGCGATGAGAGAAGGCGGTGTGGTATTTAGGATCATCCATATAAGGTAACACTAGTGTAGAGTTCTATAGGTGTAAAGCAGTATGGTGTCCTAAGGGCGGGAGTTGGTGGTAGTGTGAGAGCGATGAGAGAAGGCGGTGTGGTATTTAGGATCATCCATATAAGGTAACACTAGTGTAGAGTTCTATAAGTGTAAAGCAGTTCGGTGTCCTAAGGGCGGGAGTTGGTGGTAGTGTGAGAGCGATGAGAGAAGGCGGTGTGGTATTTAGGATCATCCATATAAGGTAACACTAGTGTTGAGTTCTATAGGTGTAAAGCAGTTCGGTGTCCTAAGGGCGGGAGTTGGTGGTAGTGTGAGGGCGATGAGAGAAGGCGGTGTGGTATTTAGGATCATCCATATAAGGTAACACTAGTGTAGAGTTCTATAGGTGTAAAGCAGTTCGGTGTCCTAAGGGCGGGAGTTGGTGGTAGTGTGAGGGCGATGAGAGAAGGCGGTGTGGTATTTAGGATCATCCATATAAGGTAACACTAGTGTAGAGTTCTATAGGTGTAAAGCAGTTCGGCCCCACCAGGGTTCTAATCCAGGCCGCTAGATAGCTATGCGAGTATATTCCCACTACATCACTTCCCATCAAAGGGGTTTATCACACAGGTTTCACTGCTTTTTATCTCCCGTTCCTGCAAAGCAAACGACGTCGAGGCACTGCAGCGATCAGTACACATATATATATTATATGCACAAGCCTACGGTTGATGGTATGAAATGAATCAATAGAAACCAAGAACACATAAAATGCACACAAGACTCTTATTTCTCTTGCCAGACTCCTACTTTCCACGTCTTGTGGGCGTGAGGTAATATGGAGAAACCAAACAAGAGTTAGTCCTGTTGTTGTTTATCGCACGACGGCAAGATCGCGTATTACTGCGCGAGGCGAAGCCAAGAGCAGTGATACGTGATCTTGCCGGAGTGCGATGAACAATAACACGACTAACTCGAGTTTGGTTTAGAATTTATCCTACCCCACCCATCTAAATTACTTCTACATTAACAAATGACATCATTGGTCAAGTGTATCCCACTAGAGCGATATTTTTAATTTTTCTGAACTCCAGACCGAATACAGTGACCCAATGTTAAGCCTATGGAGTTTTTTATTAGGGGTGGGATAATCCTCTATACACAAATATATTTCTAACCTTTCACGTTTTTGTCATCATCCTGCGTACCTAACAGTATACTGTGAAGTGTGTGAGGAGAGTCCAACAAGAAAATTAGTAGAAACCAAACGAGAGTTAGACTTGTCAATGTTTAGGCCACGACGGGAAGGTCGTGTATTACTATACGAGGCGTAGCTGAGTGTAGTGAGGAGTAGACCTGACCAGAGTGGCATAGACATTGACAAGTCTAACTCGAGTTCGGTTTCGTATTTATCCTACCCCGCCTATGCTTATATTACTGTTAAAAAGATAAATATTGAGTCAACGACCAACAGAACTTTTTTCATAGTAGCTGACATCCTGCTCTCTGATTGGTCAATATTGTTATTACTCTCGTGGCATAAAAAACACTTTATGTCACGGCCTGCCACATAAAATTTCCCTATGTTAAGTCTATGGCCGTTTTTTATTAGGGGTAGGATAATAGAAACTACCACAAAGACAGAAAATAAGGATGAGTTGTACAAGGTTTGTGAGTAGTATTCTTTTACAAGACGTGACCGGAATCATGTACATAGATGTATAGTTATGAGACTTTGTTATATGTTGACCTTTCCGACATTGTACCAGAAAACCCCATGTAATTTGAGAGATACATTTTTCCGAAATTTAAAAATAAATTGTTTTCTACAAGTCAAACCTAGTAACAAATCTGTCGTAGACCGATCGCTTGTAATTTATCTGAGCGTCATACCTGGGCCAATGTCTTCCTCTTTCTGCATTACCTTGATAACTACTGGTTACCATATTCTTGTAGGTTATCGTCTCAATACTAACGTGCAATGGACTAAATATGAATAGCATTAAGTCACCCCATTCCCATACTACCAGATATGACGACACGCCTAAACACCCGCAATACAGTCACCCCCCTACACACACCCTCCACACCCCCACCTCAGCCTACTCCGTCAACAACCCCCACACACATGCTCACATACACCTACACCTACACACCTAGACACGCACACCCACCCACACACCTACACACACACACACACACACACACGTGCTTCGTCAGGTACTTTCACCCTTCACCCTCCGCCATACGCGCCATTATTTCAGCCATGTTCGATTTTCAATCGATGCTGTGAGGGCAGGCTGCATAGCAGTTGATCAGTCCCAGGTCCACAGTGAAAGGCCCTGCCTCCACTACACTACAAAAGACAGCATCATCCCCCCCCCCTCCCCAACCCCGTTACACGCCAACATAATCACCACCGCCACCGCTCCCAGCCCCACCTGCGAGTGGGAAGCGGCACTAGTGGGGCCTAATGGGGCCCAGTAGTGTCACCCATAATGGGGTAATGGATCGATGAAAAAGGAAGAAGCAAAGATCTACTTCAGCTCTATTATCCGATGTAAATTGCTCTATAATCAATTGATGTATCATTATGTATGTATATTTCTAACTCTCTAGGAAGATTGTGTTTCACAGGAGCTGTGATGTTTTACATGTGGTGTTTTATATAAGGGTTGTGTAAATGATTTACCACGTATATGTTAGCGCTTATCATAGTTATACGTATAGAATGGTTATAGGTGTATAGAATTCTACTTCGTAAACTTAGACTTTCCATATGTCTGGTTCTCACGAGAATCAGCTAGATGTGATGTTTTGTAGGCACGATCAAATATCTTCTGACTGATATCATGAGTATGCGCTACAGATTTAAAGGCTGTTGCTTTTCGTATAGGTTTTGAATATAGTGAATACGAGCAAATGTTATCTGGCCCTGAGTAGGTGTTACATATTTGAATATATTACTGTTTGTATGTTACGACTGTTTTGGTCTTCAGTAAGTGTTATCTGGTTGTCACCATCGTAAGTGTTACAGATTTGAAAATATTGCTATTCATAAATTACAAGTGCTATAGGCATGAGACAAGGTTTTTTTGCGGTTATCGTGGGTGAGTTTGATTCATTACAGACTTGAAGGTATTGCCGTCTATTTACATAGCCGGGCTATGTAATGGGAGAACCCCTGGTATGTGGCTAATGTTGTATGATGGACCCAAAACTTGTATGGGTAGCTACACACAACGTGGTTAACGTAGATTACGTAGCGTAAATCGCACATCTAAGGGCAAAATGTGGCGAGGCGCCAGACACAAACAAACGCACAAAGTGTTAAGTGGCGTAAGCCGGCGTACAGCGGCGCATTCTGCGGCGCATTCTGCGGCGCGCCTGGCCCTTTTTGCAGCATAATCCAGCATAGAGCGGCGTACAGTGGGGCACATAGCGGCGAGAGGAGGCGCATATATATTCTCAGAGTCGCACAACGCGTTTGTAACTGAGATGAACGTGCAGTATAGAACCAGCCCTGCAAACACGAGCCGAGCAAGTTCAGATCGATTTCCATATCTCCCCGTTTCCCTCTCCGCTTTCTGCCTGCAGATCAGAGACCATGGATAAAGCAGACGACTTTCTGACGACTTGACTCGTTGACACACCGACATTGGCGGGTTTCTAGGAGTGGCAGGAGGTGGGGAGTAGGGGGGGGGGGGGTCATAAAGAACAGGTGCATTATACCCTATAGACTACATCTTTGCACATCTCATAACTTCTCACAGACTGTTTATCGTTTTACAAATAAGAAAAAAAAACGATATTTACCAACTAAATTGTACGGTAAAGTGTGGTGCTAATATATACTTTTCCATTTAGTTCATTCTCACACGCTCTTTGCTATAGAAAGTAAGACATCTCACTGCTTAGAGGCGGGTGCAGATTTTTTAGAAGAAGGCTTAGCAGCAAACATAAGTTATGACAGGGTTAGTCTTAGCTACCACAAGATACTGTTAGGCGCAAAGAGGATGCGTATGGTTAAAATGTAAATTACAACAAATTACAGGAAACAATCAAAGACAGAACATGTCCGGTGACCGGAAGATAAGGTGCAGTTGGGTGGTAGGTGGTCGGCACTGGACTTTTTAAACAGTAGGTAGTATAAGGTGGGTAGCAGTAGCTGGGTGGTAGGCGGCCTGGTGTTATATTTTCATGGCTTGTAGTCTAGGGCAAAAGGAATATATCTTGGGTGTTACTAAAGAGCAGATGAGATGGAAAAGAGCAAGATAGAATACCGTAGTGGGTGGCAGGTAAAGGACAGTGGAGGGTAGACAAGAGCGGTTTACATAAATATTCTGGACCATGCAAGGAAGAACGCCCACAACCAGGGTGATTGTAACGTCTGTATTTCTGAAGAAAAAAAAAATCTAATTATATAGATATATATAATGTTGGGTGGTTAAGTGTGAGCAGGACTAGAGAGACTGAATAAGAGTGGACGGAAATAGATGACATGTGATTAAGTCAAGTCATGAGGATGTCAGAGGACCAGAACAATGAGAACCAGGATCAAGTAGCAGAAGTGAGGTATTAGATTCAAGGTGTAACTGAGACAGGAGAATGGTCAAAATGAGACACTGGTGAAGTGTGACCCCTAATGGAGGATAAGATGACCAAGGAAGGTCAACTGGTGGACGATGATCAGTGTCTGATAAACACTGGAGGGTCTCCAATGAAAGATGTTCATTGGAGTATGACCGTTGGAGATGACAAGCCTTGGATAACCAGTGGATTATCATCATTGGACCACGGCCAGCGTCGATGGGTCGATGGTGACTGTTGGGCGATGGCCAGTAGACAAATAATTATGATTGTTTTTCCCCACTGGGAGTGAACTAGTACATCATCATGTGATACATTCCATTCCAAAGAAAATGTTATGGGAATTTTTCACTAAAATCTCATCAAGAGATGAAAACATTCAGAGGAATATATTTGGGGGACGAACATTTGTTGCCAACACTGGGCGGCAACCATTGAGGGTCGAAAGACCAAGCCCCGAACACAGAGTATGGACGGTAATGAGCATTAGGTGGCGAACGGCGAATGGCGGCCAGTAGGAGGGCGATAAAGGGGGTTTTGAGCGGGAGGCGAGGCGCTCACTGCTAGCTCTCGAGCTGCTCATCAAAGATTCAGCGACTCGGCCATCTCAGACGGGCGGCCCAGCCGCAGCGAGCCGACTGGCGCCGCCCTGCACCGCCCGGTCGTGAAGTGACGCCCTGGTGCCCCAGTCTCCGGCTCCGAGCAGCTCTCTGGGAGCAGCTCACGGCCCACAGCGCTCTACGCTGAATGATTCTAGCCAGCGTACTACAGCTGGAGTTAGCGGTAATTTCCGTGACGATGTGGGTGAATAGTAGCGGGTTATGATCATCAAATCATGCTGAATTTACAGCTGTGTATACTTCTGGTAGCTCTCTCCTCTCCTCTCCTCTCTCTCCTCTCTCTCCTTCTCTCTCTCTATCTCCCTCTCTCTCTCTCTCCTTCTCTCTCTCTGATTCTCTATCTTTATCGCCCTATCTCTCTGATACTCTATCTTTCTCTCTCTCTCTCTGATTTTCTATCTCTCTCTATCTCTCTGATTCCCTATCTTTATCGCTCTATATCTCTGATTCTCTATCTTTCTCTCTCTCTCTCTCTCTGATTCTCTCTCTCTCTCTGATTCCCTATCTTTATCGCTCTATCTCTCTGATTCTCTATCTTTCTCTCTCCCTCTCTCTCTGATTCTCTGTCTGTCTCTCTCTCTCTCTCTCTCTCTCTCTGATTCCCTATCTTTATCGCTCTATCTCTCTGATTCTCTCTCTCTCTCTCTCTCCGATTCCCTATCTTTTCGCTCTATCTCTCTGATTCTCTATCTTTCTCACTCTCTCTGATTCTCTATATTTCTCTTACTCCGATTTTCTATCTTTATCGCTCTCGGGCTCTCTGACTCTTTATTTTTATCGCTATCTCTCTCTCGCTCTAGATACATGGATACCATATCAAATGTTGCTTGGATAATAGTTGGGACATTGAACATCGAGTTTTGTTCGTCCTGACGCCACAAGAATATGATTACATAAGTCTCATTACAAAGGAACTCCCCCCCAATCCTGCACCGCCTATGAATACTTTATTTTCAAAGAATAGGATAGGATGTAGCAGAAGGACCAGGTAAGAGTAGTTTCTCATTTCAACTTAAGGTAGCTCTAAGTAGCCAAATGCGAATTGTTAAGATGACGAAGACTATGTTCTTAGTGACACTGTATCCACAGGCGAGGAATAGTATACACTTGGCTTTTTTCCAATTGTTGCTTAGATTAATTATTTAACGCACAGATATCTGAAACCCTGTTGAGACCTATGTTCTTAGTGACACTGCTTTCGCAGGCTAGGCTGAGAAGGTTTAGACACTTGTATATATACATAATGCTGGAGTTGCACGTGGGACTAGATCATCAGCAAAACGTATTTCCTAAGTATAACGTCAACAGTGATGTTATGTTCGTGTGATGATATTCCACTAAATCTCTGTTATATTCATTAGAATAAAGTGGAATTTTCGATGATCATTTGCTGAATGATGAAAGAAGGCCCAATGATAAGATCCTCGTCTTGAACGGAGAATGCTTTCCCGACCGGACACAAAATATTGGCCAAACTTTCTGAACAAATGAAAGGCGCTAGACCGTTCTTCCTGTTATCTCGCCATGTGTTCCTGAACTGAAGTAATACAAAAGCCGAACTCAAAGAGGAAACGAGTAATAATAACCCAGGAACCATAGCTTCACCTTTCTCCACAACAAACATGCATTCCCTCCCCGTCTCCCCCTAACAATGTTACCCGACTCCCGCATTTCAACCAAATCAAAATTTAATTGTGAAGCGGATTTTCGTCAGGTCTTTAGTAAGAAATACAGCGAGCCTGGTACAAACGATGCATGTGTGTGCATGCGCAAGAGACTCGATAAGGAGGTCACATAATACTCGGTGACAAAAAGTATTAGCGGGATGCACGCAACGGTATTATTTGGAACAATCCATGTCGCGATGTTGTCACATGAAAGAAATCATATCAGATCTTACGTTGTTGTAGAAACATTACCCATGACATCGTATGCTTGCGGGAGGCAATGTAAACAAACTGTAGCAACAATCATGAGCACACTTAAGATATCATGTGAGAAAGCATGTCCTTTGGTGTTGTTTAATGCGTATCATCCATACACAACGACTACCATGTTAGTGATGTAGGTCTATCTTCGTTTCTTTCACTAATACAAGATGTGCCGAATTGACCACGTATCAAGAATATGCCCAGGACAGTAAATATTGCATGAGAAATTCTTTATTTTGTAGATAATAGGAAAGGATGTATCTTGGACTGCTCTCTGTGCATAGCTCTCGAAAAACAGATATCACATGCTGAGTTGTAAATGAACTAAACCTTGTTAAGATGTGAGCGTCACCTTGATAGAATACAAGTGGATTTAATAGGTTCAGGATTTCCCAGAACAGAGACAGATGTATGGATTTCTACTTTCTATCTAGAAAATAAAAGAGCCTTGCTCATGTACAAAATGTATATGGTTAATTGTAGTATTTAGATTGTCCATAGGCGTTTGGGGACGTATCATCGTTGCTTCATATCCGTCCTTATTCGCCTTTTTTTTCTTTATACAACGCACGCTCCCCTCCCTACTCGGGCATCATTCCTTCCCTTTTGGGGTAACCGCCGTACTCATCTTGAAAGAGCTAAGTTAACTGCACCTGGCTCCCCCCTTGATGTTTCCCCCAGAATCTATACCTCTCCGTGCTCTCCGGAGACAACCACACACATCTAGGGGCCCATCACCGATGCGTTTGGCCCTTTTTGGGGCTGCTGAGGCAATTGCTACGTTCTGGCCAGGCCCTAGAGGAGGTGGCTTGGTGTATTGGATATTTGCCCGGCGGGCAACATACGAATCGGCTGTTTGGGGTGTTTAGGGGTAGGAGGGTAGGTAACGCTCCACAAGATCAGTCTCCCTCAGGCTGGACCTGAATGTGAACGACCACACTGGGCAGCGATTGGCGAGCAGAAACACAACATAAACAACATCTTTTACCACTAGGGGGAGCTGGGTTAAACCTGACGCAGAACGCTGGGGGACTCAGCGAAGGGAGTCATGGATGTCAGCAGGGTCAAATTTGAATCAGTTGTCACATATATCATGGCCTATTTGCGGTGTTCACTCTGGCCTACGCAGCTCGTACGTATCTTTATTATACACCTGTGTACATCGTACTCACACTCACTGACCTCCGCTTTCTATCGTGTATATATCGCGTGCAGCAGAGTGTGCGGTACACTTTTGAAAAGCCAAGGTTTGCATGCCCACAATACTCATCGAGTGGCTATTTACGGTCATTTTATCTTTATTCTTGGTTAACATTCGAAGGTGTATAATAAAGGGAGAGCCGATCTGACATTTGTATAGATCTGTTAATGTTTACTCACTCCCGGATTCGTAAATATGCCCTCCCACCATTCCGCGTTGTGACAATTATCCTACCCCTAATATAAAATCCCATAGGCTTAACATTGAGTTTTCGTATGCCACGCTGACTGGCATACAGAGTTTTATATGCCACTAGTGGCATACAGAATTTTTATCACGCAATATTCCAAAATAGAGGAGACAGAGTAGGATAAAATCAAAACCTGATTCGTTTCAATCGTGGCCACTGCATTCCACTCCTGGAGTTTTGGCTCCGAACTTCACTCAGCTTCGCCTCGTGAAATCACTATGCCAAACTCCAGTCGTGGCATACGGTGGTCAAGATTAAAACTCATCCAGTTTTACGATAGTATTTGACGGTCCGGGAGTTCGTAAGCATTAACAGATGCAATGCCAGAGTGTCTTTCTAATAAAGGCATGCAGATCCGTCAATGCGAGTTGTTCTGTATATTTGATACCAGATGCCTCAATGTTGACCTTCCACAGTTGAGGGCTCAAGATTACCAGTCAGTAAGTGTGTCGCGTATTTACACCTTATAATAGAAAGGTTCTGGTCTCATTTACAAATTCAGAAACTTCTTCTTCTTTTCGTATTTCACATTTATCATTTTTGAGAATAACATACAATCAGCATTCCGTAATTACTGACACAGAATGTAGTACATGTACTTCTGAACAGAAAGAAAATGCTTCAAATCTATTTTTCATCAAATATGCCTGAAGAGCTTTCTATGTTATGCAAGTTTCATAATATGACCAGCTTCCTAGGCACAATAACCAAAGAATGTAGACTTTAGATGTACCCTCTGTGCTATAACCAAGAGCAAGCCTGACCTCGTCCTTCCGATATCTATCCAATAAGTATTCACCTCTTTAGGGAACCGAAACTGAGAATATTCTTGACTTCATAGTACAAAAGTAAAGGAAATGCACTTCATGAGGGCAGAAACGTGCTCAATGCATACTTATATAGAACGTCCTGACCATGCTGTACAAGTCACAGAACGAGATGCTAATTTACGGTTTGTACGGACCGAGGCATTTATGCCGAGTTCCGTACAAACCGTAAATTATCATCGAGTTCTGTGACTTGTACAAGCATGGTTGGACGTTATATATTTACTATATACCCAAAATTTTAAAAAAAAATCATTAATTTAGTTTTTAACAACCGATACGTTAATAAACGTGTATGGCAAGGTGGTCCGTATTTTAGTGTACGGACCAGCGGTCCGTACAGTATTTTTACGTCATATGCCAAAACGGTGCGTATTTACAGTATATACGGCATGGGTAAATAGTAATATGCGTTACCTTTCAACCTATAACAACTATCAACACAGCTGACCAATTTATCAATCATAACCAGACGCAGAATAAACGTCGACACTAACGACCCTGAGGCCTTGTGAGCAGTTCAACGAAACGGCCGATAAGTAGGCTCCATGCAGAGCGGAGGAGCGTGCAGAGAAATGATCCATTCTGTGAGCACCACATTTGTCCAAACGCTGCATGCGCGGCTAATTTTCCGGCGCGGTGCAGCTCTACCGGGGACTAACCTCCCTCCGGCACGCACAAGGCGCTTATCGGCCGCTGATTGTTCCACATACATGCTTTCTGTGTGTGTGAGTGTTTCTATCTGTACTAAGTGATCTGTGCAATGTCTGAGTGTGAGTTAACCGTGATGTGAGATATCTGTGTGAGCAATTCGTATGTGTGAATTACACCATGATGTGAGATATCTGTGTGAGCAATGTTTATGTGTGAGTTACACCATGATGTGAGATATCTGTGTGAGCAATGCTTATGTGTGAGTTACACCTCTATGTGAGATATTCATTGTGAACTGGTTTGTGTGTGGCTTGCTCTCTGTTTTGTGTGAGATTTGTGTGAGACGCTCTGCGTGAACTGATTTGTGTATGGTTGTCTGTCTTTGTGAGCTACTCTTTCCATGAGCTTTTCTGTGTAAACATTTGCATGTGAAATCATGAATTTCGATTTATGTGAGATATTCCGTGTATGAAGTGCTCTATCAGTAAGTTACTCTTTAGATGAGATGTTCAATGTGAAACGATTTTTGTATGAAGTGATATCTTTGTGAGTTGATCCTTGTGTGAGCATTTGCCAATGTATGAACAGGTATATATGTGACTTGCTCTCAGTGTGAGTTGCTGTTTGTGTGAGCGAGTCTAAATCTAAGTGAACTGATTTGTGTAGGACGTGCTCGTCAGCTGCTCTTTGTAGTGCGAACTTCTCTATGTGTGGCTTGCTCTCTGTCCTTGAAGGAGACGCTCCGTGTGAACTGGTCTGTGCACGATTTGATCTTTGTGTGAGTTGCTCTTGTGTGAGATTTTCCATGTGAACAAGTCTGTGCGAATTATTTTTTCTGGGGCTTGCTCATTATGTATTGTGCTCTTTTCATGAGCTATCCTGCATGTTTTTTTGCTCTCTGTGTTAGTTGTTCTTCGTGTTAGCATTTCACCCTTTATGAATTGACATGTGCGTCGCTTACACAGTTGCTCTTTAAGCTGCTCTCTCAGCATTAACCCTTCCCCTGCAGCACCCAGTTCCCCTGCACAGCATTACACTGTAGGCATTGCCCACAGAAACAGCCCTCCTCCAGCAGGCACCTTATCTGGGAAATAGCAATGTCAGTGTTATGTTAACCAATTTGAGCAACTGATGATATTTTGTTATATAAGTTCAATATTCCCCTTATACTATCAATTTTTTTCTTAATTCAAACAATTATTTTTCTATCTTACTTTGCATAATACCAATGAGGCCTCTAAGATGCCTGGAGGCATCATGCTGCTGTAGCCAGGGGAATACCTGGAGGCACCATGCTGCTGTAGCCAGGGGAATACCTGGAGGCACCATGCTGCTGTAGCCAGGGGAATACCTGGAGGCACCATGCTGCTGTAGCCAGGGGAATACCTGGAGGCACCATGCTGCTGTAGCCAGGGGAATACCTGGAGGCACCATGCTGCAGTTAAAGGGTGCTCTCTATGTGGGATATTTTGTCAGAACTGGTCACTGCGTAGTTTACCTTCACTGTGAATTGCTCTTTATGTGAGTATCTCAGTTGTGTATGAACTGGTTTGTGTGTGAAATACACTAGTGAATATTCCCACCTATGTGAATTGCTCTGTACTAACCGCTCTCTCTCTCTCTCTGTGGTTTGACCCCAGTGTGACTTGCTCATAATGCGAGATGTTCTGTGCGTGCTGTGCTTCTACTGGCACAGTGCACTCCGCAGATGCCCCATGACCTCATTAGCTCACCTGTGCATTGTTAAAACCCAGGTTTTATCATCGTTTTCCTTATACCTGTTGAATAAGGTCGTGTCCTTAAACATGTTCAGTTGACAGCCCATGTCGTGGGAACCTAATAGAACAATCATCCCCAGGTCCAGTAACAATAATTACTCGATTGTTCATTCAAAGGTTGGGTTCTCGGATGCGCGCTGAATATTCCCCGTCGACGACAGTAAAAATGCGAAAGGATCTACTTACATTAAATCACGAGGACCCAAAACAGCAAGTACAATAAACACTAGTCTGTATGATTGAAATGTCCAATAACCCATCCGGACTTGCCCTTGTTATCTAAGCAATTAACAGTATGGAGAAAAATCGATGTTTGTGTGCGATTGTCAACCCCCGCATGGATTTGATTGGAAGTCCATGTATATTGATATAGTGGAGGGAAAGGTGGGGATGGACATTGACAATAATCCATGGTTTTGTGGACAGGCGGCTGTGAACCACGAGAGGTTGATGAGTAGTAATACAAGATGCATTCGTGAGAATATTACGAAGCTAACCTGAAGTGGACTACAAAGCCGCCTGTCCACAAAAAGAAAATCCCACAATTTCTTGTATTTATTATCCATCTTTTCGAGAGTACATTTCAATTAAAATAAAACCAGCATTTGCCAACCCCAGGGACTGTAAATCTATTTGTGTATTTTCCTGTGATTAATGGCTTTGAGGCCCATAATCAATGGAGACTTTGTAACCGATGGATAATGTCTAGGTAGCTCATAGCCATGGCTGTGCTGGTACATGGCTATCTCGGAGGAAGACAATCGCAATCCTAGACTGGCCTCAATCCCTGTGTCCTACCCCTCCACCCCTTCTGAGTGACACAGGGACTGGTCTCATCCTAGACTGGCCTCAATCCCTGTGTACTACCCCTCCACCCCTTCTGAGTGACACAGGGACTGGTCTCATCCTAGACTGGCCTCGGTCCCTGTGTCCTACCCCTCCACCCCTTCTGAGTGACACAGGGACTGGTCTCATCCTAGACTGGCCTCAGTCCCTGTGTCCTACCCCTCCACCCCTTCTGAGTGACACAGGGACTGGTCTCATCCTAGACTGGCCTCGGTCCCTGTGTCCTACCCCTCCACCCCTTCTTAGTGACACAGGGACTGGTCTCATCCTAGACTGGCCTCGGTCCCTGTGTCCTACCCCTCCACCCCTTCTGAGTGACACAGGGACTGGTCTCATCCTAGACTGGCCTCGGTCCCTGTGTCCTACCCCTCCACCCCTTCTGAGTGACACAGGGACTGGTCTCATCCTAGACTGGCCTCGGTCCCTGTGTCCTACCCCTCCACCCCTTCTGAGTGACACAGGGACTGGTCTCATCCTAGACTGGCCTCGGTCCCTGTGTCCTACCCCTCCACCCCTTCTGAGTGACACAGGGACTGGCTGTGGCTGTAACAGAGGGGGCCGAATGGTTTATGATATCTATGAGGAATTTAACGTATCTGTGTCATGCTGCGCCCCCCCCCCCCCCCCCCCACCACCCCTACTCTGTCTCAAATCTAGAAGGAACAAGATAGTGAATGGAAATCTAGGGACAAGTGTAGGGACAATCAATACTAGATGGGTGTTAGGTATAATCGTTTTCAGTATCTTAAAAAAGGGTTTTTTTTCATATGTATGGATATAAGTCGCGTTGATTCTATGGACGAGCTTTGTTATATCCTCGCAACCATGACAGAATACGCAGACGGCTCATGGGAATCTTTGTAGTACTAACTGTGATTTGAAAAGGCTGCGTGTGCCAGCTGCATCCATTGCGAGTCTACAAACCCAAGTAGGAATATTGAAAGCTTAGAGCATCCACATGTAACAACAAGGAGTTCAAATGTTTTCGTATTTGCTTATAATATTCATAAATGAAACCTCCTTGAATAAAAGAGTCGGACTATTTCGGATTGATTCTAATCACGATATTGTGTATGTATTGGCATAGGCATAGCCTAAAACGAACTGGTGTCTTCGGGTTTTAACTAGTTCAGTGCGTGTTCTCGTGAGAGCACGTTATACTGACTTTGCGAGTTCTCTTTGGCGTCTCAAAGTCCGAGTCGAATTGCGTGACTGTTTCTCCGTAGTGCAGGGTCTGGGGGTTGTAGCATGCTGACGGTTTAACATGCATGCATGCATGTATGTGTGCGTTTTATGGTGCACACTAACAGGTCAGCTGAGGTGACCTGGACTGCTGTCTCAGCTACGAACAAACCGGAAGTTGCCCAGTGACATTCTTTATAGAAAATCCACGTCACTTCTTCCACAAATCATTAACTACACGGACTACATGCTGCCTATTTGCAGTGGCCCAATCTCATATAGACCTGCAACTAGACTTGAAGGCAGTTCGAGTAAACGCCTCACCTGGATTTCAGCCATTTCCCTGCGACACCAATTCCTATTCCACAACCCAAGGAGTTGACCTGATCGGTTGAAACCTATCAACACAATTTTCTTTTCGTTTAGTTCTCTACTCTTCTTTATTTTCTTTAGAGTTAATAAAACCTTTCTGAACAGTAAGTCGATACAGAATAACTCGAGTAGTATTCCTTGCATTACTTATGCAGCTCTTTGTGTGGTCTCACGTAGTTTAGATAAGTCTCTGACCTCAGCCGATTGTGCCAAAACCATGCTACACAGGGTTCTTTGGGGTAACAAATGTTTATTTGAATTTCAATTCCCATTTCTTCACTCTTTTTCAATCTATTATTTCATCACGTGCCCCAGATTTTAGCTCAGGGATTCCCGCCCAGACAAACTGAAACTTTCACATCATAACCTTTTATTCACCTGTCTCAGGCAAACTTTTCTCCCAGATCTTTCTACCCTACATCCGCTGTGAGCAGCTCGTCGGCGGCCGTTGAGCAGTTCTGTGTCCAAGAAGCAGCTGTATATATATACGGCGTGATGAGTTATGAGAGCAGTTCATGGGGCACGATGAATCCCCTCACTCCAACCTGACAATGCTTTCTCGCAAATTGAAGACTCAGCTTCTGATAAAAAAAAATCACACTACATTCTCACCTATAGGAGCAGATCTAAATATACGAGCAATTCTAATCCTCTAGCAGTGAAATGGGGAAAAAGAGCTAATGTAGCTCGCTGTATGCAGGTACACTGAGCATTCTACCATTCATCACCAACGAATCTATAGAAGCTTCGCTGTACATCATAGAAAGGCTGTATTAGGATGCCTGGAAGTCCTGGATAACTCGATATCACTAGATTTAATGCGAGCTCGTGCAGAACGCAGTCAGCGCGATGTATCATAATTTTTTTCTAACAATGAGCCACTCGCAATATATATGTGTGTGTTTCACGTTGTTAGCTACGACGAAAAAATAATCAAACCATACATCCTCCATTAATATGCGGCGACTGTTGTGAAGGATACCTACTCCTTGGTAATACGATAAGGAGTGGTATTTTTAACTTGGCCATATTCCTCTCGATTGCTTTGCAGGGGATAGGTCTTGCCTTCAGTGTCTGATGGCCCAAAAAAGATCTCGATAAGATCCTCATTATAACCCCAGGGAATAGGAGCGGGCATATTACTATACAGCAATGATTGGAGTTTTTGTTCCAGATAAAACCAGGATGAGGATACAAGTCATGATATTATTATGTTTCCTGTGGCCGTATGTCCTGCGTACAGCACCCACTCCTACCCATGTCGAATTTATGGTCGTACAAACGTACGTGGCGTATGGGTTATGTACATGTTGTACTTAGTAGAAACCAAACGAGAGTTAGCCTTGTCAATATTTATGCCACGATGGGCAGGTTGTGTATTACTACACGAGGCGTTAGCCGAGTTTAGTGAGTAGCAGACCTGAACAGAGTGGTATAAACATTGACAAGGCTAACTCGAGTTCAGTTTCGTATTTATCCTACCCCATATACGGAGAATATTTGTAATAATCCATGTTAGTAGTTTTCAATGCTGCCGGATCTACTTTCGTTATCTTGTCCCTGATTGGTCCGTTTTTTTATTCACCTCGGTGCATAAATAACACTTTATCCAACGCTATGTCAAATACATTGAGTCAATGTTAAACCTATGGCGTTTTTTATTAGCGGTAGGATAAGGTATATGTACGGTGGCGAAACCAAAAAAAATGTCCAAAAGCGAAGGTAAAAGAGATGGCTATTATAAGTTATTTGATGATATGAAAACAGCTGGCTCTACGTTATAAATACTTGATCTAACTGTACAGCCAAAGTATACCTGTTTCTGTACACTACTGGTATACGATGCTAGTGTATGTCTGCATATGAGGTTTCTTTGACTGAAGGCACGCATGCCTAAGATAAGTGAGGCCTCCAACGGTTTTACACCATTCATTTTGAGACAAATATCCACGTTGAAAATGGATTGGTCTAGCGTTGCAGTGCTATAAACAGGGATGTCAGTTGGGGTCAGGACAAAAATTTAAATATTTTTCGTGTGGAATATACTGCCCCAGAGACACATAAGAAACACATCAGTGCCGGCCATTGAATGTACTGAACGTGTGTAGGGAGGTTAAAACCAGTACAAATATAACTCAATTTATAAAATCTTCGTTTTATACAAGAAAAGAACTATTTTACAATCTTGAGATATATAAGATAATTCTCATGGAAAAGTGAATAACTGGCATCTCTGTATACACAGCTCAAGCTAGCGGTAGCTATAGGCAGTAGCGATTCACTCACAGCTATTTGTCCACCTGGCTGTACAGGCCATGTAACCCAACCAGGTAATTTAACGAGGGGCCAGACAACCGGACCCGAGAGCCTATTTACACAGGGTTCAGTAACAGAACATGGCTGTGGTTACAGGGAGGTTGGTGAGGTAGCCATTTTTTTTTTTTTTTTTTGAGAATTTTTATTAGGGTTTGCATTTATTATAAATCACCAAATTCGGCATCGGTGCCGTTCTTCCATTTGGGCCAAAATGAGAGGATATGTTTACCTGTACACCGTTTCCTCTTTGTAACGAAATATTTTTGGATATTTCAAGACGTTAAGATCTCCATAATTGCTCATCAAATTGCTAGCAGAATAAGATAGCTGCATTTTTCATTATGTCATCTTTGCGAATTTAAATTGATGATTGATGGTCACGAGTTGTTCTTTTACACCCATATGCGAAGGTCACGTATTCAAATAATGGAAGTAAGTATCAGATAAGATATATATATATATGGCCAAATTCAGTGTACGGGGACCGGGTGCGGATATCGATAGAAGCTAGTGCCTAGATGCTAATGAAATTGAAAAGCGTAGCCCTCAGATATATAGCATTGCATGGGAACCTTCATATGTACATACAGTAGTAGCTCAAAAGGTGAATTGCAATTGGCGAGATGGATCGGTTTAACACTGAACGTCAATGCTTCGATTTGCTGCCATCATCACTTATGTTCGATAATAATGGATTTTAATCATATTCCTAGATTTGATTGATTGAAACAGTGATAGTATTCAAACTCAAACATGAAATTATATAACAATAGAAGTGTCAAGTCCTGCGATGAAGCCTAAGACAGTATTCTGTTAATACCTCAAATTTCCAGAAAATTTGATAATTACAAATAATAAAAAATTGTACCAGAGCAGTCTTTCCTTTATGAAGTTTTTATATAATGGTTTGTTACTGTCTCATTTTAGGTAAGTCGACGGTACCTGGATACATCAGCTTGCCCCTAACCAGAGGAATATCAGTATTGGGATGAGTCATTAATCCAATGTGCCTGTGAGTAATACAAACATGACAGGGAGTATACACTTTGATTTACAATTGATTCTGTACATCAGGCCGTAACTCTACCGTTAACCGCGTACTGCTGCTGACTTTGATATCATTATCCATGAGCTGCTCTTTAATCGCAGGCCTTTGATCCGACTCTAAGAGTAGCTCGAATTGAGAGGCCATCCATGGCAGATTGCAATTACTGTACGTTGCACAAGGCCCTGGTCGATGTACCAGCACATAAACATTAATTTCCCAGTCTAACATTGCTTTTCTTACTGACATATTGCCTGCGATTGGTAATTAAGGTTGGATGAAACATTGCTAACGCCCACCCACCCCATCGCCCCCGCCCACGTTAAGCAGGCAACAACATGACGCTCCGTGTACGCATAACAACGACACAGAAGTTCCTGATACCAGATCGGGTGGTTAATTGAATTTCCTGGTCTCCGAAAACAACATGACAATTAAAACAATGGAGGCGGGACTGACAATGCATCGAAGCTGACTGCCAATCACTGTCCCACTCCCTGCTCCCTCCAACCAGTCGGCGTTAATTGTTCCGCAGTTAACGGGGCATACGCTGATCCTGTGCTGGGAGCTGGTGGCTCTGCTGGGAGATAGGGAGATGGGGGTGGCTAATGAGACACAGTAAACGAGTGGGGGGGGGGGGGGGGATGAAGGAGGGTGCAGGGTTGGTTGGGGCGGAGCAGTTGCAATCACAGAGTGGGTCTTATATTCTGTGGATCTGTAGTTGTTACATACCATTTCCCACTCAGTCTAATTTCAGCAGGCCTCCGTAATAAACACAGGGACACACACAAACCAACACATCCTCATCCCTACCTAATTTCACTGTGAGTGCTTCTAATAAAGAGTTGTAAATTAAAGGGGTGGGGAGGGGCTGGCTGCTGAAAGGCATGGCGGTCTTGATGAGAGATTCTCATAGTTGCTGGATAATCTCAGTGGTGACAGCTACTCCATGGCAAGCTGAGTGATTATATTCACCACAATAGCGTTATCTATGGATAAAAAATGTTGATGCTAAGATATAAATGTAAGGATGGTATAAGCAAATAAGGAAAAAAGAAATGGTCTCGTTGATATATTACGTTATTGAACTGATAATAAGAAGTGCACCTCAAAGACTGGCTTTGGAGAGTGAAAAAACATCCAGTTGTGAAATACATTAGACTTCCATAAGTCTTTAATTATGAACATTCAATTTATAATTACACTAAATCAGTTTATAATGCAATCTGCAGGCTGTGCATGAATTATTGGAATTGTTTCCATCTAGAAACCACACCTCCAACACCCACCCCCAAAGGGAAGCGGAATGGGGTAACCAGAGTGTGAGAGAATGTGTCCGCATATATATGCCCTTCCTCCAGCAGACCCAGGAACCTGTATCCCGGCGAGGAGGTGCGTGATAGGTGCAGGGGTAGGCATAGGATACAGAGACTAAAGCCAATCTCGGAACATATCACTACATACATCACTAATTGGTGATATGCAAGATGCATCATTCCATCGCTAATAAGCAGGTAGATATTTCAGAATCTTAGGGAAGCAGGTCATGATATTATCTGGTTGTTAGCAGTAAGAAATAAGGACTATTAAATTTAAATTGCAGTTGTGAAATCACGTTATCTTTCCCAAAATGCAGCTCATAATACTGTGCTAATGAAGTTGGATTGTGAAATTATTTTGAATCTTATCTGTAAAGTGATGTGACTGACTGTGAATTGTAATTTTGAATACTGGGATTGTGTTCTTGAAATAACTCATATTCCAAGGGAATTTATATCTTTCAAGCATTTAAATTAGCTAGTCGTTAAGTATTTCTTGTTATACATAATTAAGAAGGAACCTGCTGAAGTGCCATGTAAGTCCACAACCTGGACATTGGGCAATACACGGATATCTTTCGACTGGAGCCAGCGGAGGATAGGCACTGCGTGGCCAAGCTGTCTTCTCCAGTATAAATAAAAACCTTAAAAAAATACATATATATATATTGTTTGAACGCATGCTCAGTGTGGGAGATGATATAGAATATGAGGAGAAAATTCTTCAAATAAGTCGCCGTTCTCTTCTTCGTGGAGGTGTGTGGCGGGTTCTTTATTTACAAAATCACGACGTCTCCTATACATGATATAGAATATGGCAATCTATTCCCATACACTAGACATATTTCACCTTAAGCACCCCATCAGAATCTATCAGTGATTAGATAACTTACTAAGTTTAGTTTGGAGAGATTAGAATATTCTAATCTCTTTGGTCATGTATATCCCCAACATGCCCAAATGAATCTCCAGCCAAAACACGTTGTATCTTCTGAGGCTAAAGATACTTATCAACATAAGGTGATTTGACTTGGTATCAGTACTGAATGCAAACTGAACATTTTCAGTGGTAATATATTATAACAATCGTAAGTATTTGTTTTCTTTCACATTGTGGCAATTCTGCAGCACAGTTAGATTAAGGCAGACAATTATATGAATGGGAATAAATGTGCAGATATGCAAATGATAAAAGAACAGGAATTTGAAAAGAGGGTTAAGGAAGTAATTCATTAGATCCAACTTGTGATGACCAGTGGTGGAAATGTATATTGAAGATTGAGAAATCTAAAAATTAGAAGAGATTCAACATGTTTTACCTTCATGTTATGTCAATTAGTGATTGTCTTACTTCAGTATATATTGCCTGATGTGTGACTTCGTTATCGTTGAATTTGTGCGAATATTGATGTCGTTACTTGTGTTGGAACAGAACAAAATGTGGCACTGACACTGACAGAAATAATACTTTCAATATACTACTTGAGTCCCTTCTGAAAGCATGGGCACATGTTACATGATCACATGCTATGCCCGCAGGCTTTCAATCGTGTATC
Organism: Alentia gelatinosa; assembly: GCA_950022655.1. Classification (NCBI taxonomy): domain Eukaryota; kingdom Metazoa; phylum Annelida; class Polychaeta; order Phyllodocida; family Polynoidae; genus Alentia; species Alentia gelatinosa. Next base: position 55,113,677 of record OX465587.1, on the reverse strand, counting down.
TTGAATAGTAAGTTAGATACACTCCGCCTATAGCTTCTAAGACGATCAATTCCTTGAATCAGGTCTCACTCTGTGTGATCTGAGGTCTCATGTCAAACATAGTCAATGTTTTTTTAACGAACATCTCATGCCAACCAAGATTATGCGTGCCACCTAGAGAAGAATACCTGCTACCTTCGTATATCCCAGCCATATCTTTTGGTGTATCACTCCATTTACTGGAGTGTCTACCTACTTGACTACAAATTAAGTGTCTATATATTGTCTGGTTTCGGCCATATACTCAGAGGAGTTGACGCGCAGGGTGAACTCATAGGAGCGTATTTAACCGCTTTTATCCGAAACCAGCCTATATCGTATTTATTATCTACCTTTATCCAACTGGTTTCATGCCGATATCACTACGCTTTAGTTACGCATTCTTTTTCCATTTGCACTTTTTTTCTTAGTATGCACCCTTTTATCGCAACCCGGTGCATACAACATACCGGTATGAGCCCGATATGTCCATATCGAGTCCTATAGGCTTATATCTGAAATATCCGTAAATGCATCAACAACAGTCCCAGGCGTCTGCTTCCTTCAGTAGGTGATCAGATGAACTGCTCTGAACACGTTCTGGTTGAGATTGGAGTAATATGACAGTGACCCCTCCGCTAGAAATGTTATTATTAGCAGCAATCGAATTCACGCACTTAGAGGTCAAGGAGATGGCAATTTGAATCATCTTGGTGGATATGTGAAACTGCCGGATGTACATATCCCCTGTCCGATACATCATGTACATTCCCCGCCCGATATAGCAACATCTCCATAGTAGTTCCTAAACTCTATGGAATTATGTATCAGTATTTTGCGACGCACTTTTATATCAGAAGGTAGACTAAGTACGCAATAAATAGCATCCCTGTGTATGCTCCACTAGAACTTTTTTGTATATTCTTTTTTTTTTTTTTTTTTTTTTTTTTAATTGTGGAGAATATTTTATTTGCGACTTGTACAGGATATATACACACAAGTATTCTAGCAGCCATAAAGAAACAGATTCTTTTTAAATTGTGACTGGTGGTAGCTGTTTCTTTGGCTAGAATACTGAGACATTTTATTATTACACAATTATGTAGTATAGCCCTCTCCAGTCTCAGTCTGTTCAGTATATAGTGAGGGCGGTTCAAAGAACTTCCCCAAGTGCGTACAATTTTAGATTTATCGTTCCTTACATATCAAGAAGGTATTCGAAAACATACTCTACTCTCATACGACCAACCACGTTTAGTTCATATCAAACATGAGTATACTCTATTTGGGAAAGGTATATTCTCCGGTTTACATTCAATAGTTGGCAAGACGTGTTCTTAGTTTTCGTTTTAGGATTATCATCATTTGCTGTATGTTACTTGCCGTGCGTTCACTCGACGGCAGTACGCTATTGTTAGTGCGAAACTGAGTAGGTTACCATGACATCTAATAGAGTACTCAAGAAATCTATCCCATTATGATCTTGAATACAGAAAGCATTTAGACAAAGTCTGAATGCTTTAAGTTCTTATCTTTAACTTTTATCTAAAACATTTCTTTAGTTAGTTACTATGGCAACATATGATCTACCCCCATTAAGCCTATTTATCTGATATATTATGGTCATTTCCATATACTGTAGCTAGGAAACAAAAATATGAGATACACATCTACCCGAAAGCTATTTAAGTTTCACTAATTATACCACATTTTAATCAGCTTGATTGTAACAATGATTTTAGTTACCATTGGAACAGTACATCCGATTCTTCTCAAATTATCATAATGCCACCCCAAAACATATGCTTTAGCCAAAGAATCAATGATCTATGATAAAAACTTGTAGAAAATATTTTGAATTTCCAGTACTTTATGCCACGTGTCAAGGACGTCCTTTTAAGTACTGGAAATTGCCCAATAGTGAAAAATCCACCCTAGATCTCACAGATACACCCTAATAGATTAATAAACAGGAGAGGAAAAACTAATAAATGGTCATTTACACTAAACTGCATGTGTCTCTAAAAACTGTGTTTGTAATTTCTTCGTTCCGATGGACCTGTCGAGGATCCGTGGTTGGAAAAAACTGTGTCGAACCTCTGATATCAGATGTTGTACTTGATGAATAAATGTTATACAAGCCTGCGATATTATAAAAGGTAGCTTTAGTAGCTCGCTGAGGCAGCCAAATGTAATCCAAAATGAAAGGTGACCGACTAAATAATGGACTCCTCTGGCGAATTACTACATGGATACGGGGTCCGGTTACTGTCTGGTCGAAGCGTTTAGCGCGGCAAATGTCTAAGCCCTGCGCATGCGTGAAAAAAAAGTCGGCAGCCATGTTGGATCTGAGTCTCGCGTGCTGGTCACGTGACGTTTAAAACGAGATCTATTGTCTGTTAACGGGGTCTAATTACAACCACGTTTTCTGAGGTCACTCCTCTGTAGTCTGGAAAGCCACAGATAAATTGTGATTGTGGTTAAACCACAGAGACTTATTTAGGGCATTGGAAAGTTGAACAATTCGTGCTTTGGAATGTGATGCCATTTACTTGTTTTAAACTATAACCCACTTCCAGGTTATTTGTGCTTCGATTTCCATAAGCAATTCGGGCAGTTGCGTATTTAGTAGAAACCGAACGAGAGTTAGACTTGACAATGTTTATGCCACGACGGGAAGGTCGTGTATTACTACACGAGGCATAGCCGAGTGTAGTGAGGAGCAGACCTGACCAGAGTGGCATAGACATTTACAAGTCTAACTCGAGTTCGGTTTCGTATTTATCCTACCCCATCTATGCTTTTGTATTACTGTTGAAAAGATAAATATTGAGTCAATGACCAACAGAACTTTTTTCATAGTAGCTGACATCCTGCTCTCTGATTGGTCAATATTGTTATTACTCTAGTGGCATAAAAAAACACTTAATGTCACGGCCTGCCACATAAAATTTCCCTATGTTAAGTCTATGGCGGTTTTTTATTAGGGGTAGGATAAAATGCATATCGGAATGCTGTTATTCTGATTACACTTTAATTCCGAGAGTAAGGCCTCTATCTAAGCCTATAAGTGAGGCCTACGCTCAGGTAAGTAATATGAGGAAATGCAATTACTAAACCCATGGTGATGGCCGTTCTCGATCTTTCTTCCCGTAACAACGGCCCTTCGCCTACGGCGTCAGGCCAGAGATATGGGATGAACGACCGAGAACTTCTATCACCAGGGATTCCTTAACTAAGTTTCCTTTTGTTATATACCTAAAAAAACGACACGCCATTTTATGTGCAACCCGACAGTGCGCCTGGATATTATTTATACGCCATGCCCAGCAGTGGGTAATATTTCATAGAAGTTCGTGCACGGTAATATAATACAATTTTCCCAGAGAGAAAGCTTAAAAACCTATCCTACATTTGAATAATATTAGACTCACTGTAAATGTATACACTGCATATTGAGCAGTGGTTTAGTGTATTTCAATGTACTGGTGCAATTCATGTTTGGTCTTTTCAATACGAAAAAAAACAACACCAAGAAATGCCTCAGTGTTAATCAGCGAACCGCAAGTAGAATTCACAAAGAAGTAATTTACGGCACACGATAGAGTCGTTAAAGTATGGCATTCCACGTCTCCGGGGCGTGGTTTTCGGGACTGAATGAAATGAAGTAATGAAATGGAGACTTAATGGACTGCGCGATAATGCTTTCGGGTGTTCCTTTCTTTCGACTTCTGCTGGACGGTAGATTATAGTATTTCAGGTTTATGTGCCGCTCTGCGTGGTTCTAGACAGAAATCTCGTCTTTGTCGATCGAGAATAAAAGGTAAGAGAAACTCGCACTCACGATTCCTATCTAGAGGAAGAATAAGGACATTGCAGTGTGGACCAAAACTAATCTCGTTATATTTACAATGTCTTAAACAAAATTTGATATTTAGTATACCCTCCCTCACGTAGAACATTTACTGTACAAAGATATTCCCCTGAGGGGATGAAATAGAATAGTTAGTTCTCTAAGTTTTCGTTTATTTCCTTGATCTGTTCCTATATATAGTGATTGATAATTATTTCATTTCTATACCTTCGTCAGGAAGGTGATTAATCAGCATATAATTAATCATAAGCCGTAACAAAATATATACATATATTTATTGGTGTTGACCAATCGGCAAGCAGATACAGAATGAGATGGAGGTTCATATTACAATTGCACTAAGAGCTATGGTAGCTGATCTGAGAACCCAATACTAAACTGAATAGCACCATATATATATCCTATAGGGAATGAATAATACCCGCATGTAGGGGAAATGTCGCCGGAGACTTCAGGTAAGCGCTACACCTAGTGTGATCTGGGGCAACGCCCGGTGGTAAAAAAGGTGTTTGTTGAGTGCCCACGTGACTAATTAATGCCGCGCTGATGACGTGGTCGTCGTCAGCAGCAGACGACAATTATCTCGTCTCAGCAACTCATCCAATATTCACTGCCGCCAAGCGCCGTCTTCATCTTAGTTCCGCCCCGCGCCGCCAAGGGATAGCATGGGGGCATAGTGGCGCCACCGTGGGCGTGAGGCGACCTCTAGCGTGACACGTGACCTGTGGTGACATGTGACTGGCGGGTGACACTGGACCTTTCTGTGCAAACCCTTGAATCCTGCCACTCCCACCGAAAACCACACACAGAGGAAACTGAGCTCTCTTCGTTTAACCCCACACCCCATCACATTCCTCCCTCCCTCACCAGGCCTGACTTTGATCCGGTCTTTTTCGATTTTTGACCATTCTGATGATTGATGTGTTTGGGGTGAGCGTCTGGCTCTTGTGTTGATCCACATAACCCCATCCACCCCCCTATGTAATTACAGGTGGGATACGGTAGGTGGGCATGCAGGGGGTTAGGAGGTGCCCGTAGGGCCAGGAGGGCTAAGCTGAGGCTAAGCTATGGCTAAGCTGCGGATGAGAAGGAAAAGAAAATGTTGTAAGGGGTGTAAAGAGAATCATGAGAGAGTGAAGTGGAGGAAGGGCACTTTCCATGAAATAATGAGGTGTGGAACCATGAGGGTTGAGATGAGGTGAGAGTTAGTGTAGGAGAAAGCATCCTGAGAAAGAAGGGGCGAGGGAAGATAGATATATACAAATAGAATTGATCATGGGAAAGCGAGGGCAAGAGGACGGAGCAAAAGTCATGTTTGTATGTTTTGATTTTATGTCTGGTCAACCATTACAAGTTCATTCCAGTCTTTCTGAAGATTCAGCATTTTTCTTACTGCTTTTACACCACAGGGGTTGTGATCAAATCTATGAGTTGAATATGGATATAAATCTAACCGGGGATTCCTCCGCCATAGACATAGTATAAGAGAGCGTATGGTCTCTGATAAAGCAGCTGGTCCACTATTGCTGGGGATGAAGGAGAAAAGACTCGAACTCATAACCTTGGGATTATGAGTCCAGTGCCACTGAGCAAACTCCCGCAAAACAACAGGTATGTAAGGGGAGCTGAAATAAGGTTGTTATTGTTTGAGAAAGGTCGGGGTAGAGGAAGGGTAAGAATAACAGAACGATCATAATCGGCCGCTGGAAATCGGTATTGCCACGACATTTGATATGCAAATTTTGTCAAAGCAATATCAATAACCTTTGTTAGGTGATTGTTACGTATTAGATATGAACATTTTATACATAAATTACATTTACTAAGTGCTTTCCTTTAATGATTCATTATTTTGCAGGCGAAAGGAAGTATACCATCACGCATGCGCACGAACAGACCCGAGATTCCCGCAGGCCCCAGATTTTGGCAGCACACCAGCAGCTCCTTGTACCAGTTCTGATTACCCGCTCAAGTTACCAGAACAAGGTACTAGCTCCTCGCACCGACTCTGGGTACTGGTCAGCTTTGGGTAGCAGCTTGTAGGACCAGGGACCTGTTTCAGTAGTCTCGTGACATTAGGCCTAGACAGACATCAACAGCGGCACCAACAGTGCAAGCAACAGCAGAAAAAGACTAGCAAATATCTGAAGATAGAAGTGGCCAATCTTCTTCATATTTGGAACGATTATATATTATATGTATCCCCTACTCATGTTAAAGAATCTTTGCTTAATTCCTACGAGAAGTGAGTGAAACTCCGTGTGTCATCGTCTGCAATCTTGTGATCTGTCCGTATGGTGTCAGAGACACCACCTAGACATGTCACGAAACTACTGAAACAGGTCCCAGGTCTGGTTACCTGTTTGTACAAGCATAAGATACTAGTACTGGTAGACTAGTCTTTGATTATGGACATTCATGATTGAACAAAATTACGATCAAGTATGCTGCAGTGTGACTGGTCCAGGAACCCAGGTATCGAGGAAAGGAGGGATATAGGGACTGGGACCAGTCTGTAGTACTTGGTACCAGCTCTTGGTAAAGCTTCGGCCCATAAGGCACGCTGGCCACATCGACTATGTGTCCGGCGCATGTTCGCCAAAGCCCCCTACACGTCATGTGACCACTGGCCACGCCCCGTGAGCTTGACTTCCGGGTCATGTGATCGGAACGAGACTGGGTTGCTAGGGATGGGGAGTAGGGTTAGCAGTGGGCATCAAGTGGACGGGGCTTGCCTCTCTATTCAACATTTGTCATCCCAAATGTGACATGTTCTTACATCCAATCCACCTTCTGGATCACTGAGGAAACGATCACACTGTTAAAACTTCCACCGTGTACAACCCCTCGATATTTCTGTCGTTGCCTATTACCTTGTCATTCTGTCATCTAGCTAATTAAAATTGATATTGATTACTGATTAATGATGATAGAATTTCTTCCAGAATGTTGTGTTGGCCATATTACTTGTATCAAATTCTGACATCGGTTTAATAAGAAGCTTATTATTCGATATTGGCAATTAATGCAAATATTGACCATGGATGCATTGGAAATGGATAACGTTGCGTTGTGGCATGTGATTAATTAGTTCTAAATATAAGACAGATAATTATATGATACCATAATAGAACCTAGTAGAAATAGCGTGTATTTAGTACCATAGATTTTCCTCTATTGCGCTTTACATTCTCCACCAATTCTAACATATAGATTAATGATAGGACATACTGAGACATTTCATTGGTTGATACATATGATATTCTATCATTTATCCTACCCCTAATAAAAAACGGCCATAGACTTAACATAGGGAAATTTTATGTGGCAGGCCGTGACATAAAGTGTTTTTTATGCCACTAGAGTTATAACAATATTGACCAATCAGAGAGCAGGATGTCAGCTACTATGAAAAAAGTTCTGTTTGTCGTTGACTCAATATTTATCTTTTTAACAGTAATATAAGCATAGACGGGGTAGGATAAATACGAAACCGTACTCGAGTTAGACTTGTCAATGTCTATGCCACTCTGGTCAGGTCTGCTCCTCACTACACTCAGCTACGCCTCGTGTAGTAATGCACGACCTTCCCGTGGTGGCATAAACATTGACAAGTCTAACTCTCGTTTGGTTTCTACTAATTGTCTACTGTCGTGATGGACTGCGATGCTTCATATGGATATCGCTCCTAGTTACGAAGGACTGGAGCCAAACCATCCCCTGCCGTCCCATCACTAGGATGTATCTAATACAGATCGACCACTCCGTAGGAGGACACCCACTCGTTCACTGTCCCCGCCATCTAGGCAGTGGTGCCGAGTACATACAAGGCAATTGCATTCTTAATTTAGTATTTCATTATTCATGGCGTACATTTGTTTATGGTTTGTGTTTTGGGTAGAGGTTAGGTTCCTAATTTTTATGCAGCATCAAGGTTAGAAGTATGAAGTTTGGGAACCTTCCCTTGAGCCACTGTGGTAGGACTAAGCCCCAAATCTGACCTGGCAGAGTCCAATCTACAGTGACAAAGTGATCCCATCAGTCAATTACATCAGCTGACATGGTTATCTAATAGCAGAAAAAGTGGTCCTACAGTCAATAACGTCAGCGGGCATGGTAAGCCAATCACAAAGTGGTTATACAGTCAATAACTTCAGCAGACACACACAATATTACTATGAATTTTATCTGTATGGTATCTTTCTCTCCATGCCGTGTAGTGATATCCGAGCAAATGTAAGGATATTGCATAGATTCAACTACACAGAATATCCGACCATGCAGATGAAATCATGGTAATGTCATATCTATCATTCAGCATTGCAGATTCAAGTTATCAAAGGGATGAAAAAATAGGCCGATCTCCTGATGCATTACTTTGCAAGCAATGAACATTTTGACTGTTATCTCCTAGAAGACTACGGCCATCCATATACCCTTTGGTAGTGATCTTGAGACTCTCTATGACTCTCCATGGATGAGGTGTATGATACATAGCAAGCCAGTCACAAAGTGGTGATAGATTGACGGGGCTTAGCTTGTATCAAACACTCCTACACCCACCGCTTGCGACCACGGAATAGAGAGAGTAGGGGAGGCCGCCGGCGGAAGAAGGCGTGACCTCATCTGCATACCCTGTTCGGCTGATTTCATTGGCTTAGAGAACTGTGCTATGTTTTCAGGTCTCATGTCGGTGAATAGAACCGTGCGGTGTCCTGGTCTTCGACCAGTCTGTCGCTGGTTGGTTCTATGGGGATCCATGTGTTTCACACATGGGAAAAGAACAGATATTTTTAAGAACAACAATTTTTTCCAACCAAGACACAATGTCGACGGAACGAAAAAATACACCAATCAGTCACAAAGTGGTTGTTAGAGTCAATAACATCAGCTGACATGCTGAGCCAGTCACACATTGACCATATCGATCAATAACATCAGGTGGCAAGTTGAACCAGTCACAGAATGACCTAACCATTTAATGTTGATCAACATCAGCTGACACTATTGGACTTTAACCAAGTGATGTAATCAAACAATTAAAGCAAGTAACAAGAGCTGGTAGCAGAGTGGCCCGTTTACTAGAAAACATCAACTGACACATTGAACCAATAACCAAGTGATGCAACCAGTCAATAAAACAGCTTCTATGAGCTCATACCATGGTGGCCCAGTCACTAAATGACATCAACTGACATGGTGAGCCAGTAACCAAGTGATGCAGGCATTGAAAGCAGATTACATGGTGAGCCGGTATCAAAGTGACCCCTTCCGTCAATAACATCAGCTGACATGGGGGGCCAGTAACGTCAGGTGATGCAAACTGCCGCACGATCAACGCATGAGTCGGTCAGGCATGTTGAAACTGAAGGAATATTCCCACTAGCTTGATGAGACAGGAGGGGATTACACCTCACCCCTCTCCTCCAGCCCACCATTGGTCTGCTCAGCACAAAACTGAAGCAATATCACATTTGCAGGCTTCGGTCTCGTGGTTACATAACGACATTACGCTCGCCCATTACTGCATTAGCGCCGCCCGCCGACCATAGTATCACGCGGAGGGCTTGGATTAATGCAATAGATCAGGCGCGGAATTCTTACCCCGTCCCCCGCCGCCTCCTCCTGTCCCCACCCCCTCCCGCCGCCTCCACGGCGTGACGGGAGGCAATGCTCGCAGGAATGATCACATCGAGATTCTGCTCGCGCGCACACAGCTGAGGGGAAATGCTGGAAGGGATAAAAAGAGCACACCTGGAGTGGCTCATATCTAGAAGGGCAGCGAGCAACTCATGCAGCAGACACCCAACATTGCTCTTATTATATGGGCTGACATTAGAATGGAAAGCGAGGTTTTTATGCTTTATAACTGTCATAATGAGACTGCCTTATGGCTTATAATTGTCCTTTTTGCCTGTCTGAGCTCATTTGGGGACTGGAATGATCTAAAATAACCTTTTCTTCTGAGAAAGACATGTATGTGATATAGAGGAGGTATATGTTTGGTCCAGTATCACCCCCAAAGACGAAACACTTAATATAATCAGTGCATGTATCCCGTTAATAATTGGATATCTCTCTCTAAGATGACCTTATCGTCCAAGCTTATTTCTGTTCCTCCAAAATAAAACGTCCACACATTAATGCCTGATACGACTATTTCTAATCTTACAAGTATCCATTTTCCGTATTAGTCAGCGTTAGAGCTGCAGGCCAAGGCTTATGCATAATATATAGGGCATAAATGAATAACTGAATAATTCCCTACTTAACCAGTGTTGATGCGTAATCTACAGAGCATTTGTGAAAAGATGGGACTTTCGAGGCCGAAGATTAGTTGCAAACTATTTTCATATTGTATTGTTGTACCTACGCGTTTATGGATTTCTGAGAAACCATATTCGATAACCGTTTGTACAGTTCTCGGCATCTCTATAAAACCGATACGGGATCATTAGCCTCCTGTACCTACCTCTATTGTCACTGCACGAAAACCACTATTTTACATATATATATACGCCATTGCGATAACGCACGTATCGGCTGTATCGTGGCTTGTTTATACTTGTATACACCTCCACCGCCCGCTCATGCCCGCCGCTGCCCGCCGCGAGGTGTTATGGTGTCGGCGGGGGCCGGGTAGACATGTGCGGCCGCATTCACACCTGTGCGGCCGCAGTCACAGCTGTGCGGTCGCATTCGCAGGAGGTAAGATGATTTCTGTAGTTAGCTATAACCTTGAAAAGGGTGCTTATATGCTAAGCCAAGATTGACCACACATAGGCATGGTGTTTTAAAGTCAAATTTATTAGAAAAACGGTAAAAAAAAATAAAAAATACAGGGTTTATTATGTGTAATTAATCAATTTATACTTAATTAGGTTTTTATAAAATAAATTGGTAATATAAGATTGCCTTTTTCATATATAACAGACTTGGATGGTTAATGGCAAATGAAATATGCTACCAGTAGTGTCCCCAAGTGGCAGAGAATGGAACTTTTTGAGATTGGTGTATATACAACGGAATCAGGCGTATATATAACGTATATAAGACCGCACCATGGACATGTATATACGCCACTAGATAAGGCGTCTACGAGACGGATAACAGGTCTAACTTCTAGACGCAAAATCCTACTGTTAGACGCGTTTCGTATACATATGTAAAATAGTGGTTTTCGTGCAGTGTGTACATCGTAAGAGTATCTCGGTAGAGCCCTTCTTCCTATCAAGAAAGCTAAGATAGACATCACCATTGTGTGTCCAGTTTTTATAAACATAAAAATTTAATCACATTGTGAATTCCCTGGCTTATACTTCCTGGAAAAGGTAACCGAAGTCATAATCCACTTTCAAAAAACAGTTACTTATTAAATTGAACAATACTTGGCGAGGCCTACCTATTCGATATATTTTGCAATATCTAATTATATATATGTAGGTACAACTGTATATGATTTTTTTTTCATAATTTACTTCAAACGTGGCAATTCTACCGGTATCTGAAAAACTCTTTACCATTCATGTTAGGGTAGTCCCGTGCTGCTTATTAAAGAATTACAGGCATAATTACCCGCCATATGATTAGTTCCCTGTATTCTAGGGCGACAGAAATAGTTCCGTAGTGAGTAGGAACCTCCTGTTACCGGCATAGGGTAAGCGTACGGTGTGGCTCGTCCAAGATGTACACTATGGCCATATAGCATCACAAGTGTATAATAGGGGTCATTCATAAAGCACGTACGTAGCGAGGGCTGGGGAAGTCAACTACTTCGGAAATTCTGTGTATGTGCCTTACCTATTGCCTTATCTATTGCGTACACGATGGAGAGGGGGGCTGGGGGATCAAATTCATCAGAGATTTTGCGTACGTAATGGGCCTATAATGATGATATCTTCCGTGAGAAATGATACCAACAAGGATCCATGTACCAGTGGTACTTCATATATTTCAGCACCTTTTCTGCTATAATGTCTGACAAATTTAATTCCAGAAACAGCAGCTACCTTTAACAATACAGGAAATATGCCGTAATAAGGATACCAGATAAGCCCAGTACCATGCTTCCATACGCATGCGTACGAGGCTCTGCGTGCCTCAATGTGGCATACAAAATGGCCATATCTAGCGCCTATCATCGAAAGGATCTATAATTCGATTACAGAGTAGCGTTCTCGATTCTAAAGAATTACTCTTGGCGTTTGGTGGTTGAGTTGAGGGTGAGTGGACATGAGGTGGTGTAGCTGAAGGGGAGGGGGTTGGTTTTGCTGGTATCGGTGCGTGTCGTCAGTTGGGTCATCATCATCGCTGGCACAAGCGACCGTCCCCCTCCCACCCTCTGCAATAAGATTGGTTTCTGGAGCATCGGTTTGGTTATGGAAAGAAGCGCCCAGTACACTCCTCCAATCCTCCTCCTCCCCCCTGGCCCTCTCCTCCCACAGTGTGATAAATAATGTATGCGTTCGCACGCGCCTCCCCTCCTCAAATGGCGGTAAATATTTATACCCTGCATTATTGAGTACCTACCCACTCTCCACCAACATCTGTTTAATCAAACCGAACAAAGTGGGCATAGTTTTTTTTTCGAGTTTTATACCCCCGCGTTTTTCCGCAAAATTTTGGCTTGGGTAGCTGCTATTCAATTGCTCAAATGAATCTAGAATGAGAGGGTATCAAGGGAAAGGGTCCGTGGTATTATACTGGCACTGGAGGAAGTGGCAGCGAAGAGTTGCCCATATATTTATTACAGCTTCCGCTGGTGGAGGCAATAAAGGAGGTGGCCCGGTGGGTTTGGGGAGCCCGGGGTGGCCGGGTTTCTGTCAGCAGCACCTTATTGCCGGCAGTTATAACGGATTGTGTGCACCGTCCCGCCGCTGATTGGTGGCGGGAAAAACAGATCAGTCTCGGCGAGTTGTCGTCTGCTCCGAATTACACCGCGTGGCCCCCGACTGTGCCCACGTGACCTTACCACGTGATCCAAGAACGTAGCAGAAGTATTCCATTTATTTATTTTTTTAGGTTTGGTTGGTCTTAATAGATGAACCACCTTAGAAACCAAGTGACCTGGGAATATATTTCAAGAACGTACCCTAGTAGTTTGACGCAAGTCTACCTGCATATATTTTGAGTATCGCTCACTGAAGATATGCCAGGATATGTAAAAATTACCTAGGAACTTATATCAAGAACGCATATGAGAGAGAGAGAGGGGGGGGAGAGAGAGAGAGAGAGAGAGAGAGAGAGAGAGAGAGCGAGAGAGTAGGGTATATGCAAAGATACCTAAACTTTCGTGTGTTATGAATAATGTACACGTGTAACTCAGTCACAAAACCAATCACATGAGTCAATAGCATAATGACGTGACGCAAACCAAGGTACAACCACACAAACACCCACATGATTCACGCGACCAAACCAGCCAATAGTACCACAGCACAGAACCACGTGATACGTCATGTGACAATCACGTGACACAGCCCTTCTCAGATCGAACGCTCATTCACTTTACACACAGTCAGTTCGGTAGGCGTTCGCAGCTTTTCATTCTGGTGGTGGTGGTGGTGGAGGTGGTGGTGGTTGGGGGTGGGGGTGGGGGTAGGGGAGGAGTGGGGAATTCTTAAGACCGGTTATCAATATGGCGGCGCGACGTCTTGGCGACGGATCTCTTTGACCACGTTTCACGGTCCACTGAACAGGCGGGGATCTCATCCACGACGGCCGGCCGAGTTGCTAGAGAATCGAGTGCGATTCGACGTAATAATGACTGGGCTCACGCTGTGTCAGCTCTGTTTGAAGCACATTATTAAACAGGCCCCTGGTCTAGAGAGGCGGGGAGGGCAGGATCAGGATGGCATGGAATGGAACTATGAATAGGGAAGAGTGAAGAGAAGCTCGAGGTAGAGGGGAGGTGAAAGGATAAGCGACGGGAGGTGGAAATGGGATGGGGAGGGTTGGATAGAGAGGAGGAGGGCAAAGGGATGAGGCGAAGAAGAAAGGAGGATGGAAGGGTAAGGTCGGGAGCTGACAGACAAGCAGGCAGGGAAGGAGGGAGAGAGGGAGGAAGGGGGCACGGGACAACAGAAGGCAAAACAATGAGGGAGGACGGTAGGTACATTGTATGTAAGGGACAAGAAAGAGGGGAAGGAGGGAGAGGAAGGGAGAGCGTATGAGGGAAGGAAGCACGCAGGGGGTGAGAGGCAGGTGCGAAGAGAGAGTGAGTCCGGAATTAGGAAAGGGGGAGAAGGGAGTTAAGGAGGCACGAGGGGAAGGACAAATGATGAAAGTGCGTGAGTGAGTGAGTGAGTGAGTGAGTGAGTGAGTGAGTGAGTGAGTGAGTGAGTGAGTGAGTGAGTGAGTGAGTGAGTGAGTGAGTGAGTGAGTGAGTGAGTGAGTGAGTGAGTGAGTGAGTGAGTGAGTGAGTGAGTGAGAGAGTGGGTGGGTGGGTGGGTGAGTGAGTGAGAGTGAGTGAGTGAGTGAGTGAGTGAGTGAGTGAGTGAGTGAGTGAGTGAGTGAGTGAGTGAGTGAGTGAGTGAGTGAGTGAGTGAGTGAGTGAGTGAGTGAATGAGTGAGTGAGTGAGTGGGTGAGTGAGTGAGTGAGTGAGTGAGTGGGTGAGTGAGTGGGTGGGTGGGTGGGTGAGTGAGAGAGAGAGAGAGAGAGAGAGAGAGGGAGAGAGAGAGGGAGAAAGAGAGAGAGAGAGAGAGGGAGAGAGAGAGAGAGAGAACCTCCCCTAGCATTTCCTGAACCTTCCTTACGCCCACACCTTAGGGGAGATTCCTGGGGGAGCAGGTCACTCGAATAAGAAGCAGCCGAGTAGCTAGTTAAAAAGGTGTCAATTACCCTCATGTTTGTCAGGCTTGCTTTTCTTTCCACCTGGCACCTTTTTAGAAATGTTTTAGATCTCAGTTAAGAGGGAGCCAAGTCACAGCGCTCCCAGCGGAATTCCCAATCACTCTCCAAGCGCCCATCATCAACCAGCGATGAGGATAGGCGATGACTAGCCAGGGACCTACCTGGAGAGTGAGGTTGAGTGCGCGTGCGTGCGCCAGTTTACGAGTATGCGCACGAACCACTTCCGGATGAAAACGGATCAATAGTGGACGTCTTGGTTGTAAACGTGACGCCGCAATCCGTTTTATGTAGAGTGTGACGTCGTCTCACATAACGAGAATGATGAGGATACGAACGATACCTCTCCATATTGAGATTGGTTCCCTACGGATCTTGTATATAGTGGTAGGAACCTCTAGTATCTCTCGAGGGGTCGGGTAGAATCGGATGAACTCACCTATTGTAACATGCTCTATGATAGCACTCATGATACGAGAAGCTATTTTCTGTGTCGGCAATCCGAGGTGCCACAGGGCGGTGAATTCGTTCCTCCGACACACCCAAGACACTCAAATTAAAGGTGGTATGCAATAGGTGTGTCATATGCTTTCCTTAACACAACCATTTTTTTTTTTTTAATTTTTGGTAAAATTTCTGTATTGAGTCAAATTTACATTCTTGTTGTCATTCACAATACAATACTTTACTCAATAAGGAGGCGAAGGACCTCAGCCTGGTCGAGGCTGCTTTTCTTGGTCCTGCCATGACAGGATGCGTATTATTTTAATGAACAGTAGAGAAAAAAGAAAAAGAAAACAAAAGAAGGTCACATTAACTCTGAAATTTGCTAATCATATAAAAGAGAAATATGCAGTATAGCATCTAGTTCACAGTCATACCATAAACTTTAAAAAGATCCAGTTATATAATCAAAGTACAATTTCCCAAAAGGTCCACATGCAGCCTACACTGACACATACATAGTGTGACTACAGAGATAAAGTTCCATAATTTTGTAGAATTCCTCTCCTACAAAAATTACCCATCGACTTTCCGTTTAGGAAAATATGGTAAGATTTTCTGATGGCAGTTTCGGGTGGATGAGTAGCTGTATCGATTCAAAACGAGGAAGTGGGCGTACTGTTATAGGTCACGACCAAAGATGTATAATCAGTCCATGCTCGACTGGCTAGAAAATGAGAAGTATCGGCCCAGTCCCTCTAATCATGTTCTCGTTATATATTGATGTGAACATCAACTGCACGCCGAATTCACCTACAACTTACAGCTAAATGATTCCCCGCCTTGATGAAAAGTGGGCCCTTGGATATATATATAGTTATATATGAACCATGGATGTCATTTCCGTACGCGAAATGCCATTTGATACACATGCTGGAGACGTGTTGAGACCAGCTCTATTGAGTTGAACGTTCTCCAGGGTAAATAAAAGTCTTTAAAAAAAAACACGTACATGGCAGTAATAGCCCAATTGCTCCACCTCCTTGGACCATTACACCCAAGCGTGGAGTATATAATAGGCAGCACATGCATGAGGATACAGGCCTTTTGTATTTATATGGTTTCCATAGGGTGGAAGGTAATGACAGCATTATGCTCCAAACACAAGATATGGATAGCTTTAAATACAACTGGAAAATCAGTGAAGTGATATTGAATTTTCAACCTTCTCTAAAGTAAAAAGTGGAGAGTAGCTAAGAGCCTTCTCCTTAAGTTTTTTTCTTGTGCTTCACACGATTGTACTGCTGGATCGTCTTCGCTGCCACAAACCGGTCATATATTAGCGATTACTAAATTATTTGTGTATAGGAGGTTGGCTTCGGATGTAACATCTAATACTAACACCTGCATACCTTTCTGTAATAAATTGAATTATAGAGAAAGCTGAATCAGTTTTGTACGGTATACCTGATTTGGACATGGACTATTGAGTATGTGCATTTTATTATTTCGGGTAGATTTCCATGGATAATGTCCATGGTGAAATAATCATGGAAAGGAGTATGCGACTGGAAATCTTTGCAGTTTTTTAAGATATAGGTATGTACCATCAATGTGATGCCTTTAATCCGAAATATTCAGACACACATTGAAGGACGTAGGGATACCATCTTGATATCCATTTTATTCCTAATTTTCCACCTTTAGGTTTTGATCAAATGGATTACAAAGGAACTAGTTCGCATTATATACAACTAGGAGTAGAATATTTCAACTTTGGCTTTACTGGTCTATTATGAGCAATCACCTAGAAAGACAATGTTTTGAGCATAAATTCTCTTGGAGCAGGTGCAGCTACTGTTAGAGAAGCAGAAATCCTGTTTGCCGTAATGTCATTTGCTGAATATGAATAATACATTAGTAGACTTATGTTTACTGTGTTAACCTGCATACCGAACTCTGCGTATCTGCCTGGGTGTATACGAGTTAATATTCTAGAGACTCTTAGATAGCTAGTCCAGGATTTGCAATAGTAGCCATGTGAGGATATATAAAGGAGACAAATGATTAGACAAAGAGGTGAGTAAGCCGATTACGACCAAAGCACTAGGGGACAGATGGATATTCACGTTGTATGTAGTCTTTAGGTCTGCGGCTCTGTCTTTTAACTTTAACTGTATGTTTAATCTCCTAAAGCTAGCACAATGAACAGTCCGTATATTTGGCGCGAAAATCCTAAGACAGTTGTTTCGGATTTCTGGGCGTTTTATCATATTAACAATAGGTTTAATCACAATGTATTATCACTAACTTTCTGAACCTGACATACTGTCAGAGTAGGATGACCGGTTCTTTGACCAAAAAAAGAGAGAAAATTGTATGCATAATTCAAAGTGTCATGATTAGTTTGTTTGGTTTGATTTAATGTTCTGTCAACCATTATGGGTCCTTACAAGACTTTCTCAAGGTTATTTTACACCACGAGGGTGGTGATCGGATCTATGTGATGAATTCAGGTAGAAATCTCACCCCTACACATTTACTGGGGTGAGAGTTATTTTATTTCCCACACCACATAGAATTGGTATGAGAAGGATTGGCCTTTGATATAGCAGTAAATCCAGCACTGCTAGGAGTGGACTCGAACCCACAAAGTCCTACAACCTTGGTGCTCTAACTACTGAGCTAACTCCCTACCCCCCCAAAGTGACATGAAATGCTAACATAAAATCCGTGGAATTATACCCGATAGTGGCATCTATTGTCCTGGTACAACGACCTATGACCCTCTGTGTCAATCGAGTGCACCATCCCCACATCGTCCATTCAATCTGGGTATTTATATCCTCTATCCTGGTATAATAAAACATTCTCATAATCGTACATGTCCAGGGAGAGATCCTTATTCAATACCAACCTACCACTCTCAGGCAAGTGCTTTTGTTATTACTCCACAAGGGAGGGCAGAAAAGTAGTTCCCGATAACACACTAAATATGACTATTTAATGAATAACTACGAACCATAAAATGAGTTTAGTGCCTGAAAATCGATCCGAACCCGATGCAATAAAGGCGGAGTGGATGCCAGTACACTGGACAAGTCACGGTGGGGTGGGAAGGGAAACTCTTCAAAATGATGACTCAGCACATTGAGTTGCATGACGAGTAGACTGTGTCTGGCACCTTCATATTTTGTGTTGCCTTAATCACCAATGAGCTGTCAACAATATCGTAATATATGTAAATATGGGTCCATTAAGATATGAGAGGCATGTTTATATCAATTAGGATCTAATATAACAGGAATTTCGCAGACAATCCATAATACATGAGAAAATAAAGTAAAAAGGACTCAACCAAAAGAAGATCCTATTGTTGATATTAGGCAGTTTGCCTTAAACTATTAGATATACATAGTTGATAACCAAATTTTAGAGTTGTTACTTTTCTTAATTGACATAGGTCATTACGAACATTTGTTAGGGAAATCAGGTCTGTTGTGGGCAGAGTGTACTTAGTTATCTTTTAGTTAACCTCTGAGCTTGTTAAGTCCAATGTACCAGATAACCAATTGGCATTCAATGAATTAGTCTTTTTAACTCCACTTCAATCTCATCTACAAAACTAGTGTATAGAAAAGGTATTTCAGAGTAGTGCTATTTTTCATTAGATATCCTCGAATTTCAAGAATAAGAAATAAAAGAAATAAAAAAGAACAAAAATACGAAAGCGGTCTCGGCAAGTCTTGATGTCTTCTGCTCTATTGTGAAGTTCAATATTAACCTCTGGAGATTAATGGAATGGAAACTTTGTAGTCCTGCCTACGATCGATCAGAGAGAAAGTTGCTCTTCAATCACCATGGATACCTAAGAGAACGGGCGAACTCCTCCATACGTTACAATATATATATATATATATATATATATATATATATATATATATATATACATATATATATATATGGGCGCCGCTCGAGGCTCTCATTGACAATCTTCTTGTGAAAGAGTAAAAACATGCTGCGCCAGCATATTTCCTGTACCTTTGGTTCATTCACTCCTCAAGCTTAGCAGTTCTGTAATCTGACTACCTCTTCTATGCTGAGGACCACCCAGCGGGACTTTGCCTGGGGAGAGGGATGGGGCAGTGCAAAGCAGAGGAGATAGGGTCCAACCCCGTCTCCGGTCGGGTGGTGAAATAGGAAGATAAAGCATGATTAAAAAGATTAAAATACTTCCATAAAGGTATTGTATTATCATACCTCTCCACGCGGTGATTTCCCATATGATATGCTTGATGGATTACAGCAAAAATCAAATACAGAGAAAGTCACTATCTACAGATACATAATTACTAAGTTAAATAAATCTGTACCCTTCCGATAATCACTTCAGGGAGCTGTTTCAGTAGTCTCGTGACATTAGGCCTAGACAGACATCAACAGCGGCACCAACAGTGCAAGCAACAGCGGAAAAAGACTAGCCAATATCTGAAGATCGGAGTGGCCAATCTTCTTCATATTTGGAACGATTATAGATTATATGTATCCCCTACTCATGTTAAAGTGTCATTGTTTAATTCCTTCGAGAAGTGAGTGAAACTCTGTCTGTTATCGACTGCAATCTTGTGATCTGTCCATATGGTGTCACAGACGCCATCTAGACATGTCACGAAACTAGTGAAACAGGTCCCTGGTCTTGGTGCCTTGGTGGGTATAGGAATATAGAGTCGGTCATTTTGGGTACTTCAGGGGATTTCTGTATTCGGCGGATTTACTAGGGAGATTTGTGGTCTCTAGAGGTAGTAGCTGTGAAACAAGTTATATTCATGGGATATTGGAATAAAAGCAGTTTCCAATCGTTAAACACTTTTGTACCATCGTCGACGGAAGTCTCTGTCCTATTTCCATGATAAATGTAATATCGATACATGGAGAGAGACTATAGATGAATCCAAACGTGCTAGAGTATATCATTTTCCAACGAGTTACATTAGCTCATCAATACATCCAGACAACCTTGTTTTTAATGTCTTTGAACGCGTGGACGGTAACATAAAGATCGGAGTGCGAGGATGCTCAAGGCGCTGTGTACCAGTGTACTAAAGCCCCCATGTCCGTTGCCATAGTTGTCTAGACGCGCTGCCAACATAGTTCACCTTTTTCATCATCCAATGAAGCGCTTCGGTCCAGGTCACCTGACAGTGACATGTGACCTTCATTTCCTTTCCTACCCGGACGATGGCGCCGCCGTCGCGGGGTCATGGCCAACATCAACTCCACTTCCGGTGGGTCTGTGACTGAGACGCCGTGCTCCAGGTGGCGCTGCAGTGGTGCCACCTGCCAGTTATTAATGGGAATCATGGCGGCCCTCACCGGACGCCGCCATGACAGAAACGGTGCGTTTGATGATGTCCCCGACAGGTGTCGCGCCCAAAAGGTCACGGCCTTGACCTTTGGCCTCGTAATCGGCTTAGGAGCTGTGGCTGGTGTCTATTAACCTTTTCCATGCACGCGGATGGGTTCGGATTTAAATTCCCTTTGTCATCTTTCCGTTATTGATTTTGTAATCAAGCGCCAGATCGACTTAAAATAAAAATACTCAGATCTGTTCTAGTGCCACTGTATTTTGATGGAACTTCTAATGATGCGACGAACAAATCGATCCCATTTCCCTCCTCTGTCCTCAGCTACCATCGCTCACACATACTGATTAGAGAAGTGGTTGGCCTTGGCTTCTGCAGGGACAACTGTGCCGTTCGGTTTACCGTGGGAAAACATTATGCTGTATACCCAAAGTCCCTCAGTACCTAATGAGAAAATCACTAGTACCAAGGCTGGCAATATTAGGAGTGGTTCAATTTCATGGTCCTTGTCATATTCCTGCAGATTTCTAAAAACGCAGTGACGGGATCAAGGTCGGTACTTCTCGCTAGGGCAATTGAATTTTAGCACAGAATTCAATGCTGAGCTATTGGGTGTAGCAACACTATGCTAAGGGAACTTTTCAGAGGGACTAACTGTTGGCGAAAAGTCTTTGATGGCGTTGAAACACCTTTGGGAGTTGTGCAGTTATGAACCAAATGAGTGTCGCATTTTATCTATCAGTGTCTTTTTTTTCTTTTTCTTTTTTTTTATTGGACGTAATTCAACTACAAGGTTGGTTTTCGATTACAATCCTTGATACATTATCCCGGGTTCAAGTCAATGTCATTAACTAAGTCAATCATGTTGATACTAAACAAGTATGATGAGAGATGATGAGAAAGTACAGTAAATGAACGGTTAGTTGGAAAATGTACCGGTATTTTTAGGTCCTAAGTATCATTTATAGGTTGTAAGCGACTTACGGGGATAGATAACTATAAGCAAGGACATATCCTTCTAACCCAAATCAGGCATAGATTTAATGTACTTCTAAAATGAAGCTTTTCCGCCTATAGACTTGGCTTCTACCGGAAGAGAATTCCATAAGTGTCTACTGCTGGCTATCTGGTGTCGCCTGGGCCTTGGCTGGTCCCCCTCGGCTTGAGCGACCTGTTGACACAGATCTAGATCCTGATAGGTCCAGCACCCAGCACTCAAACAAAGTAATTTGCTATAGTTTTATCTAATGTTGAAGGTATAGGCAGATGGGAGAGAGTCAGACTTTATCAACTGGCACCGTTAAGAGGCGGGTCGACCGGAATTAGATACAATCTGGAGGCGTTTCCGACACATTTAGGCTTTCTGCAATGTCCGTCTACGACAGAATTCTATCAGCTTATTGGTAATATGAGCAAAAAGATTTGTTAAAAAAGTAATTCCTGTGGGGAAAAAATCAGGAAACTGGACATAAGTTTTCTTCAACCTGAGGGATATTCTTATATAAGAGTTGTTCACATCATAGTAATGCCATATGGTGGTGGCCTACTTCCTACTCTTGCTGTTTAATGCTGCTCATTAAAAGAAACCCCGCGTCGGACGAGACGGGGTTCAGGATGTGTTCAGCCATCAACTCTGAGCAGATCCGTGGAGCTTCCGCGAGCAGCTCGGATATTACAAACAGCAGTTTCCACCTACACATTTAACTACATGGCTGAAGATAAAACTTCAGAACTTAAGCTGTGCTTCGTTGATATGAGTATAGGGAGTAGTGTTAGGGGTGGAGAAGCCTAGATACTGTACCGTATATGAATTAATATGAGATAACGTCCTAACTGTTGGCGAAACCATGTCCGATTGAGGACTCTCGTCCCAGAACTACGGCCTGGTACTGAAGGAAAGACCAAGAATGGATATCGTTTCGTCAACAATCAGAACATTATCTTGATATTTATCATATTTCTAATCTTTTTACGCAATTTTCATTACTAATGATGGCGTTGATTCAAAGGCCATTACCAGTCCATGCTAGCAGCCATTCACTGCAGCCCTAGGACGCGAACATTATCTAAACTGTAGAGCTAGCAGTGGGTAGTATCCATAGACATTCGACCGCAGGTATGTAATAAATAAAAACTATGCTCCTACATTGAATAGAGCCAGACTAGACTAGGGCCAGTCTCACTTATACACTTCATAGCGCCGATCATACATTTTCATTTGTTTGTGACTAGCCAGAGGCAATCCACGTTAGGCTTGAAATGAAAATAATGTTAAGAATTTAATGAAGCAGTGGCACTCCCCACCTCGGCAGCCCCATCACTGATTATGCATGACTCAGGGGAAAATCTGCTGAGTTGCAACAGAAGGCTAACAGCGGTATCTATCCATTAATCTCCTGTTCTTCTTTGGATTGCGAAAAGGTGGCATCATACCCAAATTTGAATCATTAAAACTTTTCGACTGACAGTATGTATTATGAATGAATGCGATAATTACGTTTAGAATACGGTATTTTATACCTAGCCCTGGAGTATTGAAATACTTATTTTTATTGTATTTTAAATGAGAAGAATACATCTGATGGGGTTCAGGTTTAGGACAAACTATCGATCGGAACAAAAGTGACGGGAAGATTTTAGGGAAGCATCTAAGGAATTATCTCACCCCTGGAATAAATGCCCTTAGGCTTAACATTGGGAACTCGTTCTCCATGCCCCTACGAGTATTGCGGTCCGTTCTCCATGGTCTTTATCCTGTGTGTCATCCATTCTTTTAATGTGTATAGGGGTGAGATAAATACAGAAAGCAACTCGTTTTGGTCAAGGAAGTCATTCTGCAACTCGTTTGAATGCTACGTGATATTCACTCGGCTGTCGCCTCGTTCATATCACTCCGCATCAAACTCGTGGAGAACGACGACTTTGACCAAAACTTGTTGGTTTCTTTTTTAGTACTTGTTTTAAGTGGAGCAGCGATATCAGATCGAAGTATTATGTTTTTGCCTGTAATTGATCATTAGAACTTTGTACATGCACCTATCTAGGCAAACTAGTTAAATGTAATGAACATTATAAATTTATCTGTAGGGTAATTAATGTATGGATGCTTGTATACGTCTTGGAATGTATTTGTTGACTGTTGTATGTAAGAACGTCTCCGGACGAATACGATATTTCGCTCAAATGATGTGAATAATAAATGTAAAACTTGAGACTTTTACTGTTTGTTCTATTTCTACCTAATAATTCTTTGCATTCATCATTTCAAATATTACTATATGTATGGTCAGTTGTTATTGTAAAGAATCTAAATATTCACTTTCAAGCAGCTAGTCACACAAATGTTGTTATATTTAGGCAGATATATATGCATTATCAGTACATTAGAAAGGTACCAATTAAATAACACAAATGCCCTTTTTATCCCACAATCTAAACATTGAGCATACTTATTTCGGCATTTTAGAAAAGGGAAAGGCAAAAACATAGCAAGAAGTAATTTTCGTAAATGGAGGAAGTCCATATGACCTATAGGGAGAGTAGTCAGCGCGACAGCTGCCTCTTAGAACCCCGACTCCGCTAGTAATTAGCGTTTCTCATTAAACACTCTTTAATCGACATCCTTTGCAAGCCCGCGGAAAATTGCCTTTTTCCAATACAGTTGCGTCGTTCGTGCGGGTGGTTATGATATATCATTCACCAACGTAAAAAAAATACAGAGTGAGCAACACTCAGCAGCCATGAGCAATTCATTATGGCGGCTTTTGAGACAGTGTAAATATAGGCTGTTTACCTGCTCTTTGAGTCTGTTTAATGGCCACCTCTCAGGGTTCACTGTTGACCTACCCGAAATAAAGCTAACTAAGGCAGGCGTAATGCAGACAACCAGGATATTCAATAAATGGCAGGGTAGGGGAAGTATAGTTTGATATGCCCGGGTTTTTGTTTGTCCTCACTGATTGATTAGCTCGTGTATGTGTCAAGAATGTCTCGCACACAAAGAAATGTCAGCGATATTTACGTCGGGTTCTGATGGATGTATTGAGACGGCGTGAGAGGTTATTTGACTGTGGGGTCTCACGTTGGGAGAACAATCAGGTTATTGATGAGGAAACAAATTTCAAATTATTTCGAACACTATATGTGCTTCATATTTTGTTAAGTGCTAACTGCAAAATTATTTCACTATCAAACATCAACGATGGTTATCGGATACACTATTCGTCGAGTCAGCCTGGAAGTAGGTGGCACTACGAAGCCAGCTTTTGACAGGGGAACGGCCATCTTGGAGAAGCAACTTTGCAATACTAAGTCTATGAGTCACTCGGACGTTGATTTGCCATATTATTTGATGAATGAGGGAGTGTAAAGGACTTCCTATGGGATTCTCTTGAGAAAAACTGTCTTTCCTGGCAATTTCAGATCAAATGATTAAATGATCGCCTCAGTTTAGTACTTAAATGCGATGTCAACAAATTGTCGAAACAACCGATTTTCTTCGAGTCTTTTTCTTTCTTCAAATCATGTCTGGATATTGTATCTAATCCTATTTAAACGATTACATGTACATATTGCACATAAGAATGTCGGAAACAATATTTTTTCAGCATTTTATACTCTGACAGCGCTTTGTGGTCACCAGCAATATGGCGGACTGAGTCTGTTGTGAGGGAAATTTGCATAAATCGGAGGGTTTTTCAAACCGGAAGTCACCAGATGACTCGGAGAATCTTGTGGTTCGGTAGCGACGTAAAGCTATTCACTAATGGGGCGGCCATTTATCTCCCCGTTTTATACAATGTCCAGGTGGCGGGTCCGCGTATTAATGGATTATAGAAGTAAAGAAGTAGGTCCCAGACTACACTGGTGCTATCTTCACGGGTCATGCTAAATCTACCCAACTCCTCTGGCGGATGATAATGGACCTAGGATACACTCTGTGCCCTACAATATTCACTACTATTTCGTTTACTTCAGACACCATCTAAGCATCTGATCAATAGGACATGCTACTAGTACAAAATGAGAGGTTCCATAGACATTACCAGTAATTATGCCACATCATATGTAACATCTTCTTACGATCAATAGCGCTCGCTTGTAATCATAGAAATCGGATAGGTTATTGGCTATGGAAAGAAATTTGAGTAAATGCGATTAGATACACCATTCACTCTTCATTTTGCTGTAGACAATGTGTCCTTATCTCATTTAATCAACGTTGACAGTTCGGAGCTACAGAAACAAAGGGAACAATAACAATGACCGTAAGATGTGAAAACCTTTTTGGTAGTCACTGGCAATAATTAGTTGAAAGCTTCAAGTGATTGTAAAAAAGACCTTTCAAACAGAGTGATCTCTGGAGGATGTACCAAGAGTGACAACGAGTACAAACACAGGCAGGTGACGTTTGACAGTGACAGCTAGCCGTGACAGATGAGAGGTGACACTAGAAGTCAGGGGCTCTAATACACTAACAACGTGCATTCTACTGACGGTGGGCATCTGTTATACGTCGTAGTAGATGACAATGGTAGCAAATGGTCACCAGACTGACAACTTGGTCTGACATGATAGAGTGTAAAGTTCTGGAGCCTCAATAGCCTCGTTGATAGCCGTGTTCAGATCTTAAAGAAGGAAACAGCCAAAATGCTTAAGGTATAGATACGAGGTTTAGATTACATTGTTTTATTTACATATAAATCATTAATTTATTTACAGATACGAGGGGCCAGTTAACCTAGCCCTTCTGGACAGGCGCTGGCTCACTAACTGACCATTCAGAATCGAAGTATTAACTGTTATACGAACGCCTATGGCCAGGTTCAAGTCCAGTGAACCCTCTGACCACCATGCCACCATTTGGGCGGATTTATAACTAATGTGAAGTCATGATCTCCATAATATTTACAATATTGTCCATATATATATACATATTTGATATCTACATAATACAAAGATAAAACAGTTAAGATAAGTTCGGAACTTTACAACACGATTCTGTCAACTGACAGTAGTACCAAACAGTGGCACGGATATCTTAGAGATGGCCACTCTAGATGTTAATGTAACGGAGAAGCAGCGTCATGAGTGCAATTCTAAAATGGTGAAAATTTCCATATTACTAACGAAACGGGTCATAAAGCATTTCTCTAAAAGGGACGATTGCGAGCCCTGAGAGCCCCAGTGAAATAACCATAGCAACCGTGATGGCTCTCATCACGTGACCACTTGGTGCATTGTGGGGGTACTCCGGATCCAATGACGTCACGGACGTACTTGTACATTAAGAAATGTGTGCCCAGGTTATCATTAATAACTTCGCCAATGGACTCCACGAACAATGGTATCAAGAGAAACTTAGTCCAACAGCTACAATAGTATTACGACTTGGAATACAAAGCATGGACGTGACTCTGGTAGGTATGGGAGGGACACGGATAGACTCGATAATAACTCAGGACCGACTCACTGCAACTCCTACACAGTACTCTTTTATATTCAGATTCATTTCACAACAAGTACATTAATAGTTGATAGGGTAGACGATCCTCGGTGTAACCTTTAGAACAAATGCAATTTCATGTCTTCTTCATATTCGCACTCGCTATATTTAGTCTTATAACCGGTGATAACAAATACCAAACAACTTATTATTATATACCTGTGTCCGAATGTCTATTAAATACTGCCCGCTGCTAGGGGTGCAGTAATAATAATGTTCGTGCCCGCTGTGACTTTGACTTTATTAGTCATTAAAATGGAGATTTTAATTATCTTAAGGTACATAATAATAAGCAAACATCCTCACTGTGGGCGAAACGTTTATTGTTCTCGGTCATTTTTGGTTTTTCGTACGGCCTTCCGCCTACGGTGTCAGGCCGTACGAAAAACCAAAAATGACTACGGACAATAAACGTTTCGCCCACAGTAAGGACGTTTCCTAATAGTATTACTGATAATTACTAGTACTTATCATTTAGTTATGACCGAAAAGAAAAATTTACTATTCATAAAGGGCACGCAGACAGGGTATAAGGCAGGCTTATACATATGAAGTGCGAAATTGCTCATGAATAAGATAATCGTAGTCAATGTGTAGTTGCCAGATACAGCTGGCAATGAACAGGAGACAGACACAGGGATCAATAGATAAAGGGCACAGTAAGGTTACTAGATGGTAATAGAATGCAGAATTGGCCGATTATCATTAGTCTTCTGGTTCTATACTACAAAGCAAGGGAAATGCTCAGTACTTGTGTACAACTGTCGTAAATTGTGTTTAATTGATTAAAATAATAAAAGAAAATAGTCCAATAAACATAGGTTTATAAGAAGGGTAAATGTGCAATGGGCAAAATATTGCCTGGGGCAAATGGGAAGAGTTCAAAAACATATATATCTATTTTACTTATTAATCAATGATTTGAAAGAAGAAATCAATACGACTGTCCATAGATACGAATAACTAGGATAGCAGTCAATGTAGTAGGTGCGCTATAGTGGGCAGTCCATCAATAGGCAATGGGCAATAGGTTGGTTTATAGATCAATGGGCAGTAGACGGGCATAGAGACGGGTGACAGCTTGGGGTACTTCTAAACCATACCCGTGTGTTCTGCCGTTGGCGGTATGCCTCCCTCCCGCCTCCCGCCTCCCGCCTCCCGCCTCCCGCCTCCCGCCTCCCGCCTCCCGCCTCCCGCCTCCCGCCTCCCGCCTCCCGCCTCCCGCCTCCCGCCTCCCGCCTCCCGCCTCCCGCCTCCCGCCTCCCGCCTCCCGCCTCCCGCCTCCCGCCTCCCGCCTCCCGCCTCCACGGTCCCGCCCGACGCCTGAGCCGCTTTGAATCTATACCTGGCGCCCGAAGCCACAAGCTCAATGGCTTCGCCGCCGGCCTAAACTCATAACGCTAATACAGAAGGCAGGCCGGGCTGGGGCCGCCTCCCATACACAGGCGGCATAATGACACCCGCCCTCGATGCCTGCTACTCACGGCCTGTTTCAAATGACGGCTGTCCTGGGTCTACTCCATTTGGAGGTCTTTTTCTCGATTTTTGTTTCTTCTTTTGGCAATTATTGTGCTTTCCTCCGACCTCTCTCGGTCTCTCTATCTCAAGTCTCCCTGTGTCTTCACGCCTCTCCTTTGTCCCTCTGCCTCTTTCACTATTCCTTGTCCTTCCCTCTTTATCATTCTCTCTCTATATAAACCTTTCTCTCTCTGTACCTTTCTCTATCTCTATTTTTGCCCTTCTCCTTTAATCGATGTTTCTTCCTATCTCTCCAGTTGTGTCTCTGTCCTTCTCCTTCTCTTTATCAGTACCATATTGCTCTCTCCATTATCCCTTCCCTTTTCTTTTTCCACCCCTTCTCTTGAATACCCC
Organism: Alentia gelatinosa; assembly: GCA_950022655.1. NCBI lineage: Eukaryota > Metazoa > Annelida > Polychaeta > Phyllodocida > Polynoidae > Alentia > Alentia gelatinosa. The sequence continues at coordinate 55,084,752 of OX465587.1, read as the reverse complement.
CACCCTTCCATACACACACAAATCGCAAGCTTTTTCCTCCTTGCCTCATTGATATTGATTCACTAAAGCTACATTCAATTCCTCGTCGAAGGCTAGGGTGACGATTTTAACCCCCATCCACAGTGGTGGAGGAATTGTGGCTGGTATATAAAGGGAGTAGGGGTGGGTGTGCAAGGGGAGCCTCCAGTCGGTGGGGTGGTGGGGGTTGGGACTGTAGGGTGGGGTGCTATAGAGGGGGTCCAGAGTGGCAGAGGGGTTTTTTCCTCTCCGACCGGGGCACTCATTTCTTGGTTGACAGGCTGACAATCAGTGGCTTATTCACAATGAAGGATCGGGAAGACTGCATGCCGTTCATATTTCACCAAGAGCCAGAACATGAGACCAGCGCGTGTAGAAGCGAGTGTCAATATGCAGTCAGCGAGACACTAACACGTAGGCTAAGAAAAAAAACCGAAGTTAAATATCATTTTTATATATCTATATGGTATAGAGCCATCCCACACGCACCTCTCGAAGCGGGCCGTGGTTAGATATGGGAGAGGGGTGGAGGTGAGGGTGTGGGGTAGTAGTGAGCTATATAGTTGGATCCCAGAGTGGTAGATATCGTCATGAATACACGCGACACTGCCATCAATTATTGTCCGTGAGCTAATGTACCAAAACGCTGGATATACATTAAAGATAGGGTGCAACGCTTGGCTATATATAAGCAAGCAGTGTGCCCAGCCAGAGGCGCATGGGGCAGGTACGAGGAAGTACGTTGAAATGTAGATATGCGAATACACTCTCCCAGCAGAGACCCTGCGCTCTACTTCCTGCGGTCGCTTGTATCTCTGCCCCAACCTGCCTGTTTGGGCTCAAATCTGGCCCCTACGCCAGTTTTTGAAATATCGTAAATTCTGAGAGCTTTTGGGGTTTTTTTGTGTTCTACTTGTAAATAGAGATGAACATATTTATATGGTAAATAAAATACTCTCATTTCTGTTATGATTTATTTCAAACAAGACACATTCTCTGGGATTACTGGAAAGCACATAATGTGTTGCAAGGCTTTGTTTTGTCAACAATGGCCATGTGCTCCTCTGAAGGGGCAGTCTAATCAACTGTGGATTCCCATTATAAAATGGTTTAAGTATGAATATGAAACAACCGGATCGTCTGTAAAGCTCCTTTGCAATTCCTATATTTCCATACTCATGATATGTGAGTTGCTTGACTTGTATGACTTTTGGCAGTTGCCTTGTTTTGAATCTGAAAAGTTCGCTGGTCTCCTCTGTATTGTATTGGATACCCAGGGAACAGGCTCTGGGTTGGGGCAGAGACTAAGCACAGCGCTAGCGCCGCGAAAGATCTGGGGGGGAGAGTGATGCGAATAGTGGGTGGCAGATCGTGAATGTTGGGTGACAGAGACAAAGCAATGGTATGCTGGGTGGCAGAGAAGTGGGTGGATATCAGAGTTATGTACCGGGTTACAGTAATGGATTTCTGCGGCGGGTAACTTCTTGAGGTATCGGTGCTGGTATCAACGATTCTATCACAGCACCACCTTCCGCGACGCAGCCGCTACACTTCCGGTTTTACACGCTGGTGGCGCCCATGGCGGGGGCCATATTGCCAAGGAGGAGGGGGCGATTTCCCTAAGCCTCGCTCTCGATACGCTCACAATAGCAAAGGTATCGGCGGCGCAAGCATTACGGGCGTACGTCAATATTACCTCCGGCTTGGCGTCTCGATTGCGGACCCAAGCAGACGACTTTTTTTTCATTCTCCCATGTTGCGCGTCGAGAACTACCTTCGCCCCAGTGGCCTCCATCAATTGTCCCTAATCAAATTAGACTCCCTTAACAGTTAAGAGGTTGCCGTTGCAGCGCCGACGGTCCTTCAGGAGCCAGCGGCAAATGAGGGTTGGCACAAGTAACAATTAGCTCTCCAAATGTCGTCTGCTCCATCGTTTCCCGCCAAGTCTCGTTGTGAAAGCTGGCCCGTGGAGACCGTGTTTAAAGTGTCACAGTGTAGTTCTACACCTATAGATGCTGCGTTGCGGATGACAAATACCAATTATCAGACACTGATTGTGACTTAATTCTTTCAGCCATTTCAAATGTATTTTTGCCATCTTAATACCATGACGAGAAAAGTAGATAAGAAAACTACAATAGTAAACTTTGATTTCGGCATGGCTCAAAATGAATCATAAGAGAAAACGTATGTCTGTGTATAGAAATACAAAAAAGAGTCGGAGCCTACAGTTTTTCACTGCATGAGAATCTCACTCTTGTGGTTCTTCAATCTCCACGCCCATGTTTGGTTCACTATGTCTCTATGTATGGGAGCAACTTCAAGTGGATTCGACGGAATTCTACCGTTTTAAATATAGTAGGTAAACTTTACTACCAGTAAAATCTTATCTGGTTTTTTTACTAATTAAAAAGCCACTTTTATAGCCTGTTTCCAGATGGTCCTGGGTCCAAAAGTCAGTCGGCGACAAACCGTAAAATATACAGGTCGCGATTTGTAAACTGACCACAACAGCAAAAATCAGCGACTTTTGGTACTGATATTTAGCAATCGCATCCCCCCCTTCTTTGTATTTCAGAATGAGTGGAACCTTACTAATCATTACCAATCAATTTATTCTCAAGTGGAAATGTACCAATTGCTGCCACATTGCAGCTAATCAACCCCTAATAGGCTGCGCATAGGACTAGCAGAGCTCTGCAAAGTCAGTCTACTTCTGTAGAAACATTCATCTATTATGGCAGCTGTTTGGAAGCTGACCAATGCCTAAACCAGACCCCAGGGGCCCGTTTCATAACACAGGATCGTACATGTAGACCCTTTTCTTTACGCCATAGAGACCCAGGAACAATGCGGATCAATTTCATTCAACATTTATGGACGACCTTATGGACGGCCAATATAGTCTTAGCCAACAGACTTACATATTATTAGACGATAACCCTTGTACGAGGTACAGAAAAGGTTCTTCATGTACGATCCTAGATTATGAAACAACCCCCAGATCATGCAAGGTAATGACGTTGTAGCGCCTACGGCCTATGAGACATGGTGAGATTTTAGGGTGGCACGATGCAACACAGCTGGTGGCCACCTGTGATCTTACTTGTTGTCTCCTTGTGCCTAATACTGAAAAAAAGAGTTCTCACTAGTTCCCAAGCCTTGCCAGATTTCAACACATTTTTGAGAGACATGCGACATCTTCCCAACATGTGTCGACTGGATCCCCCCACCCACCAATCCCCCGTCGTAGCTCGTCACGAGAACAAGAAGCAGGTGAGTGGAATGTAGCAGAGCCTCGGCGTAGTCTGCATAAACGTTGCTGAAATCTATATGAATTCGAATTTTATAGGCTGACCTCAGACATGGCAGATACCTTGCCTCTTTGTTGAGAAAAGCTTCACACACGCATGTACGTCGACGGAAATGTATAATCTTGATCTCAATAAAGACATTAAAACAAAAACAAAAACAAAAGGTCGGCAGAGCATATTTCCCAACAGGTATCTTAGACCTCAGTACTCCTCATCTAGGTCGGTTCGGCACAGTAGCAAATTGCTTTGATTAACTCATGTCTGCTATGCGAAAAAAGCCTAGGATTTACCATATATGTACCATTTGTATAATAAAAAAAATAAAAAAATAAAAAAGAAGGAATTATTTCAATCTTATTGGTGATGTTACCTGATGGGAAATACCACTCAAAAATACCCATGTCTCATTCATTGTCTTCACAAATTCCAAATTCTGATCACAGTCTCAGAGTTGGATCTGTATTTTTGAGGTCTCACCCGTAAACCTCTTAGAAGGAGACCCACGAGATGAAAATAGCTGGGTTCGTACTCCACCGAGTTTGACTGCATAGTAATTCACGAAGTGAAGCTGAGTGAATTACTCTGCGGTCAAACGAGGTAAAGTGCGGACCAAGCTATTTTCATTGAGTGGGTTTCTGATTTTATCTCACCCTGTAAAACATTATTTATTGATAAAACGAACCATCCAATTACCCATTGAGTATCGAATCCACGAACCCCACGGCCGTGGAGTACGAGTTCCTAATGTTAAGCCTATGGAGAAAAATACCGGGGTGAGATAAAACGCAAACCCCCACAAATGTTTACAGACGAACATTGGCAGAAACATACACCCACCTCTCTACTGCGTGAGTTGTCTGTTTACCTGGTGTTGACATCGATGGCCATTACCATGTCAAACAGATAAACCAGGAACGACGTCCTTTCCCTCTCTGTTTTTTCTTTCCGTTCACGTTTGTGAAGCCGCCACCTCTGCCCAACAATGTGTACCACAAACACAACAAGCACATTAACAACGCTTTCAGCGTGTTTGCCGATGGCAGGAACAGGATCGAAGGTATTACTGTCTTTGTTTGCACTTCATGCGTTATCAATTTTATCAAAATAGGTAGGAATAAACTGTGTGGCAGCGCTGCAGATTTTGACGTAATTCAACACTTTGAGTGTAGGTTTTGAATAACAAGATTCTGCCCATTCAATGTTCTATGCTACTACAGGAAAGAAAGAACGTTTCATTATACTGATTTCCTTATATGGGTATCTGCGTATTTATATAGCTCTAGGGATCAGCAGCAAATTATGAAAAGCCGCATCGAGAGAGCTAATACTTAGTAGAAACCAAACGAGAGTTAGCCTTGTCAATGTTTTTGCCACGATGGGCAGGTTGTGTATTACTACACGAGGCGTTAGCCGAGTTTAGTGAGTAGCAGACCTGACCTGAGTGGTATGAACATTGACAAGGCTAACTCGAGTTCAGTTTCGTATTTATCCTACCCCATCTCACCGATATACAGAGAATATTTGTAATTATCCATGTTAGTAGTTATCAATGCTGCCGGATCTACTTTCGTTATCTCGTCCCTGATTGGTCCGTTTTTTTATTCACCTCGGTGCATAAATAACACTTTATCCAACGCTCCGTCAAATACATTGAGTCAATGTTAAACCTATGGCGTTTTTTATTAGGGGTAGGATAAAGTTACGGCCTACATATTTGATGCTTCTTTTTTACATTTAAGGGATTAATGGAGCAGCAACTGAACCAACTCTGTAACACCCTGTGCCTTATTTCTCTAATGCAAATTGAACAGGATCTCTTACCTCATTTCCTATTTGTCATATATATGTTTTACTTCAATGGTATATGTTATTTGTTACATCAAACACATTACTTTTGAGATGGAGAAAAATAACCACAGAAAAAGTGGAGCACTATAGATGAAAGTATTGCAGAACACAGAAGAGTTACATATATATGTCTGTGTGGTGGGGTCCCATTTTGATGTGTTGTATCACGATTGTTCCACGGTGTACCCAGGTGATTGATTTACTCGGCGCGCCCATGTGATTCACTAGGTGTACTTAGGTAATTCACTAGGCGTGGTAAGATACCGCCTACCTCTCATCACTGGGAGAACAGGAACTGATGATGGATGCAGATGAGACCATATCATAACGGAACACCTTATGCACCACGCAATCCATCATTTAAGTCACCTATTCACGAACTGCCTTCCCTCGTACACTACCGCTATGTGGTATTCAGTGAACAGGTAATTTCCCGATCATCAGGTGTTCTGGACGTGATAGCAGTGTGTGGTATAGGGGCCACCTTAAGATGGATACAGTGAAGCCCTTTAGCAAACACGTTATATTAGTTAGAGACGCTATTCTGCTTTTATACAATATTGCGGCCACTTTTCTGTCTTCTCTATTTGTGAAGTCATGATGGTGCATGTTTCCATGTTTCAATGTTTCCATGACGTTCCTTTTGTATAGAATCAGATGGTGTTTCATATCAGGATGATATGGTTGGTAAGGAAAGAAGCCACATTACTGTCAAGCAAGTTCGATTTCTTAGAATATGAAGCCCATACTCACTATATGTACAGATATTTCTGTCCAAGGAACATACGCACATCATAGGTGATATGGCACAAATGTCTCACCGTCGTCCTTGCCAAAGATGGAAATTGAACACACGGACACCTACCAGGTTCAGATTACACAGACCTTTAATCCATGCGATGTGAGACATCATATGAAGGTATTGTTTTCTTCTTAACTCTACCTGCTTTGACAGTGAGAGGTTAGCCCTAGCCATGTAAACGAACTAGTAAAAATATTTCTTTCTGGATAGGTTTCCCTTGATAACCACGAATTAAAATTGAGTAATAAAGATATTCTCCATTGGGCTTTTTTTCTGGTGGGAGCTGGCACCTGGTGAGAGAAAATATATCAAAAGTAACGAAGATATCGTGGTGCATATTCTTAGCATGACACCAGTGACGGGGAACAAAGAAGCCGAATGGTGATCATACTCGTTTATGTGCGTGTGTGCATGTGCATACCTGACTGCATTGAGAGTACGTGGGGCGGGGACTGAGAGATCACCAAACACAGATTGTATCGATCAGAGAGCAGGCATGACTTTTTCCTCGCCAAGCTGCATTTATTTTACCTGGCCGATACGTGACAATCTGAGCCTACTCGCAGTATCTACTGCCTCGATACACACACATCCCCATCGCCACTCCCAGCCAACACGTACACATCTTTATCTCACCCCTGGTACAAGCTTCGCCATAGAAATAACATTAGGAAAAAATACTCAACGATCACCCCCGTAAAGTGACGAGACTACGCCACGGCCGTGACGTAGTGAATTTGAGATGACGTCATATAGATTCGCTAGGTATATTTGAGCTGTTCTGATATTCTGATACTATCTAACATCATAGAAATGGGTGAGATAAATCCAGAACCGCACTCGAATCGTAAAATAGTCAATATTCCACTCGTTTGGATGTGCCATAATTGTCACTCGGCTTCGCCTCGATGACGATGCAGGCACATCCAAACTCGTGGAGTATTGTCTATTTATACGATCCTCGATGCAGTTCTATATAATTATCTCACCCCTGGAATAAATGTCCATAGGCTTAACATTGGGATCTCGTTCTCCATGCCCCTTCAAGTATTGCAGTCCGTTCTCCATGGTCTATATCCTATCTGTTTCCCATTCTTTTAGTGTGTACAGGGGTGAGATAAATACAGAAAGCAACTCGTTTTCGTCAGAGAAGTCATTCTCCAACTCGTTTGAGTGCTATGTGATATTCACTTGGCTGTCGCCTCGTTCATATCACACCGCATCAAACTCGTGAAGAACGACGACTTTGACCAAAACTTGTTGGTTTCTTCTTTACTACACACTCACCAATAATGATTCACATAGATGTGCGCAAGACTCTGATTATGTGTATTTTGAAATATATGTGAGGTTTTCATTTTCCTCAGTATCAGCAATCAAGGCATTTTTTGCATTTACTCACTATTCAGGTCTGACCTGCAGCATAATAGTCAAGTTAATGGAGATTTTATCAGGTATAGCCCAGGGTACATACATATATAATTATACCGCCAATAACGTATTTGTTGACAATATTAGTTTCCAGGCGCTTCACCATGGAGTCATTGTTTGTTGTTACCATGGTTGTGACGTTCCTCACTACGCTCAGCTAAGGCTTCGCGTAGTAATACATGACCTGCCCGTCGTGGCATAAACACTGACAAGGCTAACTCTGTTCAGTTTCTACTAAGAGGGGACCCCCACCTACCACGATAGGCCACGACATGCTTCCCGATCGCTACGATTTGAAATGGCGAAATCGTGACCTATCGGGAGGTCCCCGAATCGTAGACCTCTGTCGTGATCCAATCGGTGAATCATACGCGCTGACCATGATATCTTCCCGATAGGCTACGATACCCAACGACAGGCTACGAAATTTCCAACATGTTGGAAATTATCGGGACCTCTACGATTGGCGTTTTCATTGCAGCCTATCGTGATCTGTCGTAAATGGAACCGCAGAAACCTGTTCCACCAACCCCGATTTTGCCAGACCTCACGCTAGAATCGGAATGGTATCGGGAAGGCCGTCGTAAGGCCAATTTGTACCAGAATCGTGGTAGGTGGGGGCAGGCTTTAAGTCTGCTCTGGTTTGCCGATTGATACGCTTGACCTACTAAAGCATGGTGAAAAGGAGTAAATGTGTCTTCATGTTTTATATGCAATTCAAGCTAGGTCTGCAAAGCCCTTCACAGTTACAATCTCTATCAATTAGGTCAGCCAACACGCTTCGAGAACGGACCAAGACTTACCCAAGTCCTTGATTATGAACATTCATTAAATGATTAAACACAATCAGAATAAAGTTTATTATAGTATGTATCCTTCTCTGACTGGCCCATGAATCAAATATGTATCCCAGCAAGGAGGGCAGCCATAGGATGCAGGGACTGGGGCCGGTCTAGAAAGGACCTTGATTGGGTGAGTTTCTCTTACGATAATAAAACGTAAGTGAAGGTCACATACATGTACTAGGACGTGAAGGTGCCTTAATGCAATGAGACAACACATGTGATCTATGATAGCCACATCATAATCAAATGTCTCTCATAATGCATATTATCATTAGATTCCACGATTCAACTCCATGAACATGTTCCCTCTTACTCAATATGTATATGTATTATATGTGCACCAAACTATATGGTGCAAGATAAAGAGCTGACGCACCTGTTCACCAGTTCTTTAAATTCTATATATAAGCGTATTGTTAGTATCAAATAAACTGGGTGTGCATCACGTCATAAACCTCACGGTTACAAAGGACAAATAATTCTATAGACGTGGACCTAACATACTGTGGATATCGTATACTGGCTGTCTATCTGGAGGGATTCATAGCGACTAAGCAGGTGTGGCTATACTTATCACTAAGTTCCTAGCTTAGATCCAGGGTTATGGCTCTGTGTATGTAGTGTTAGAAAGATAGTACTCTTGTCTGGGTTTTATGTTATGGCTCTTTTCCCCACAAACCAAGAGTCACTCACAGTACATTAATGCGAGCAAACAAACAGCTCACCCTCAGGGTTCGGGGGTTGGGCAAAGGATGCTTGGTTCTGGCACAGATGGCGGGCAGCGTTCACGGTGAGCTTCTGAGGCACGGCAGGGCCGCCGGGCGCCATGTCTGACAGACGCCTAGCCCCGCGACCCTCTCCTAGCACTGTGTTAACAGACCCCCTCCCTATAGCACTGTGTTAACAGTAGCTTTCCTGGATTCCCAGAAACATGCCTTTGGGCAGGGGCGTGCCCCCCTCCGTATACCCTGTGTGTATGGACGGTGCCCGCCAGGGGGAGAGCGGAAGACGGGAACAGACGCCCGTAAAAACGCCATTTTGTTTGTATCACTTAACAACGGTGCTCAATGGCTTCGGTATAGGGGTGTGGTCTACACACAAAACAGGAAGTGGTACAATGATAGGGGGTGTTTTCTAGACTGATATGATCAGGTTTTGTAAACATATGATACTACTATTCCATGGTTTCTTCATCGTGTTATGGCTATAAAGGTGTTCATAATAATCTATTAGGGTTATTTAGTTCAATGACCCCATCCCCGAGGACTATTTTACTGCTGCGTTAGTCCAAAAAACTATTTCTCTTCTGGATATTTTACTGATGTATTGATTTGATTCATCTACTTAGCTTCAGTATCATCCTTTCACGGAATTATTTTTTAAAATAGTTTTAGTTCTCTTCAATAATTAACCATCGTACTGAGAGGCTTTTCCTCTAACCTGTAGCAAATTTCTATTGCGTATTACCTTATTACAGCCTGTATAAATATGATCATTGTCTCTACCTTTACCCTACTCCAACTCCTACAAACCTGAAAACTAAAATCTCAACACAGACATGAATGAATGAATGAATGAAGGCCACTTGAATGACCGACAATAAAAAAACCATGCAGGCCGAGTAAAACTAATCAATAACCTAGTTCGACTTCTCGCAGTCTCTTTAGACGTGATGGATTGAAATGACGGGAGGTAATGCTGTTGATAGATGGTGTCTCCTTGTCGTCTCGAGGAGGGCGGAGAGTGATACATGCGGATTAGGAGCCGTCGGATTTTAGAACTCCATCTGCTTATGAAGAGGTACGACAAGTAACATCAGTATGTGTGAATGACCACTGCCGCTGCATGCTGTAAAATGAACCATACACATCTCCAGAGTAGGATAGACTCACAACCGACGCGGAGGAGTGAGTAAGGGGGTGCGTCCACCAACCACGACAAGGCTGCGACAACGGCTTTCCGACAAGGTCCACGACAGCTCTACGATTGGAAGCCTTGTCATAGCCTTGTCGTGGTTGGTGGACCACAGTTCCCGACAAGAGGCTACGACAAGGCCACGACAGGCTGCGACATGAAGCTTGTCGGGGGCCTGTCGGGGGCCTTCCGACAAGGTTACGACAAAATCGAACATGTTCGATTTTGGAGCCGTGTCATGGCGTGTCGTGGCGTGTCGCAGAGGTCTACGATAGAATATTTAGGTGGAGCGTGTACTTCCCGACAGGCTGCGACAAGGGCTCACGACAGCTCCCCTCCTCACGACAAGGCTGCGACAAGGAGCCGATAGGAATTTTCTTGTCGGCGCGTCTCGCAGCCTTGTCGTGGTTGGTGGACGCCCCCTCTAAACTTCTGACTTTACTTCATCATTCATAATACAACTAGAGGTGTGCCGATCCCCGATTGCCTAGTGTTGGGCGCTCGTGGCCATGCCAACCACTGCACCATTAGCCACCCAAGGGCTGACATAATTAACCACCGATATTGACATGTACAATATTCATATCTATCACACATTTGAATTCTTGTAACTACCTACACATTCCTCGGGATTACAAGTCCAGTGGGCTAACTCCCCCAACCCTATATGTATAACCAACGATCGAACCGAACTAGAGATCGCCATCATGCGACACTTATTGATAGGTCTTGTATGAACAATGGCTGGAGATTTCCATTATTTATCCTATGTTGATGCGTCTTGTATAACCAGTGACTGGAGCTCTTTATTCAATGACATTTATACGTGCATGTATATAAAAGTAGATTTCTCAGTGTGAGAGCAGACTATATCTATCACCAAACAGATATGTAATGGGAGGTGAGATCCGAGTCGAAGACAATGAATGAAAACAAGGGAAAGTTAGCTAGTATCTCTAATTAGGTGATTGTCTACAGTCCAATGCATACTTTTTTTCTTTTTCTTTTGAAGATTTTATTAGGGTAAATCATTTTACTACATGATACACAAGCTCGGCCTTGGCCGTTCTGCTGCTTGTTCCCTCTGTTGTACATTCATTTTTTCAGTCTTAAAATTTACTACATATGTATGCGGAGTAGTTATCGCTGCTTCCTTCACATTTCAAACGGCACTTACTTATTTTGAAATACCCAAAAGTGTTCATTAAATACTACTCTCATTCATTAGTTGTCTTGTTGTTCACCTGTACACCAATACTCCCCTTTACAATGTATTAATTGTGTCTTTATTATGGATATTTACGTTGCCTGCGGAGAGCTGTGGCCACGCTCTCATCTCAATGAAACTAGATCTACTCACTGCTATCACTGAAGGCAGGTTAGGCTTAGGACAGCCAGTCTAGGTGAGTCCCGATACTATTTACGCCTTTTCTTTGATTTCTCGATGTATTTCCGAGTAGGATTCTATCTGTTCATCTGTGCATATTTACTCTATTATGACGTATATCGCGATGCCGATTGCCGATTCGATGTGTCTCTAATTTCCGTCCGCCATTATCCATCCGCTAAGACCTTAGGCGTAACGTGCATTACTTCTCGGCAGTGCCGAAACCATAGTTACAGCATATATAGCAACGTGTGGTATTTACGTTAGTTACGACAGTAGGTATATAGTAATACAGTTGACTTGTAAATTTGTAAGGCTGTATTAATGTTTATGAATTTCCTTATTTTACTAAACAGGTAATATTTATAAGACACTTTTTGTATAACGCTTTTCCTTTGTTCAATAAATTTCAAACTTTTATCAATGATCAGGCCTAAGAATTTAAAGCTATTGAATTGTTGCAGGTTGTTATTATTCAGTTTTAGTAACTAATCGTTCTGTTTTCGATTCGTGGTATGGGCCATCCATACAGTTTTCGTTTCGTTCAGGGTTAGTAGGTTTTTTCTGCACCAGGCTTCTATCATAGGAATTATCTCCTGCATTTGTGTTATTGTTCTAGTAGTTACGACCGTGTCGTCAGCGTATAATGTTGTTGAGCAGTTCTGATTATTCGGGATAGTATTTATAAGGTCGTTAATGTAAATTAGGAAAAACTAACTGACTGAGTATTGAACGATTCGTTTACAAGTGGTAAACTCGTCGTCAAGCGAGTTGCAGGCAATATGCACTTCACGCCGACCATCACAGCGGGATACTGGAGAAGGGGTGGTGGGATTTAGTCCTGACCAAAGCCGTCCACATAAAAGGACATGAATACAATCTTTTTGTATTTCTTAAACTGTTAATCTCCTTGGTCGGCCACTACCAGGTCTCCGGGGGTAATTATCGGTAAGGGACCCTGATCCTGTGCGTGGCACCTGCACTTTTCCTCACCTGGTGATCAATTATTGGCCAATATCTGCACGAACCACGGGGGGTATTTCATGATTGGCAAAAGAGTTTATCAACCAGTTGATATCCTTGTCGGAAGCGATTTCGGAACATCGGCGGACAATTTGTTGGCAACAAACAACATCTCTGGGGGGAGGATTCACTGATCTCCGGCAAATTGTGAACTGTGGGTGCCACACCACCCGACAAAGGCCGACTCAATTAGGATGCCTCACCTTTGTCGCCGATAAATGTACACCATTTTCCGCTATAGTTTCGTGGGAATTGACCTTTAGAGCAAGTTAGTGATGCAAGGGTGGCTTCCCTTAATACAAGTGTATAACATACGCGAAAGGGTACACCAAGATTAACAGGTGGAATAGGAATAGAAACACGCTTACATTTCCCAAACATGAATCGGATTCTGTGGGTGACATGTGTCATGTGCAGGTGGCCCTAGATACAAAGGGCAGAAGACTGGCCTCATTCCACGCCCCAATCGTCCTAATGTATCACCTCCCCATCTTTATAGTACAAAGCGGAGGACTATCAAATCACAAGTCGACTGTATGGATTTCATTCGTCACAAACTATGATGTGATACCACCAAGTTGTTTGTTGTCATTCGTGGAGGGAAACATAATAGCGTTTTTAAAGATTTACAGGTACATAATAATTTTTAAAAAAGGCTGAGGGTGAGTGAATAGATTCCGTTACTCAGTGTTTCTGTATGTTTCAATATACCGAGTTCAAAGAACGAGGTACGTCTAAACACACAGAAACACCGAGGAACGGAATATATTGACCCATCCTCAATATGTCTCCATATGATAATATAATATCAGTACCAATAAGCGCAGACCTTAGCGGTGGAATCCTATAAAATCATGAATGCTGTAGAAAGACCACACAGATCTTTGATTATCTTTGAATAAACTTCAAACAATTAACAGGATAAGATATTGAAAATATCATGACTTTGCGATAGGTGATAGGTTAAGTGATGTGAGAAGATTAGGTGGTGTTTCATGAATCTTCAGCTAGGCAGAATAAGCAATATCCTAACAACAGTAATACAGTCAAATGAGTAGGGTATTTTATTATATACCTGTTGACGTATGACCTACACATACTGCCCGGTGCTACCCATGACGCATATTTGGCCGTACGTCACACTGTGACGTGCGGGGTATGACATCACGTGACTAGCTAAAATGTCGCCATTTTTATGTACATAATAATACGAAAACGGGCTGACTGTCTTAGTACGTCAAAATACTTGGTAAAATTGTTAATCACATATATCCCTCTGCCTTCAGCATCGGGATGTATCTGATCAATAATTTCACAGCGTATTTTTGACGTACGAAGACAGTAAGCCAGTTTCCGAATACTATTGATCATTCTAGACCTCAGTAGAAAAGCAGAACTCTTAATTACTTCATCATCCTTGCCCATGTTACCGATTCAAATCGCCACCCAGAATACTCCCGGCAAAGCAATTGGGTCTCTGGACCTATTGGCGATAACCATCTTAGGCCGTGAATTGCAATTCCGCCATGGAATTTGGCGGCGCAGCCGTACTGTAATTTGATTGGCTGGAACTGCGTGTCAATGGACCTGATTTTCTAAGGGAGCTGATTTAAACATCCGTCCACGGTCAAAAAAGGATGTGACTGCTTTAAGAAAATTGTCATTTCATTGTTGGAACAATGCACTTTACAGTCAATGCTGCACGTTTAATTTGTCCTGGTTTTTTTTATTCACATTTAATGGTCGGTGTCAGATGTTAATGTATAGAAACATGAAAGTGACCTCAGGATTTTTACGTACGGAAATGATCGTAGTAAGTATCTCGTTGTATTTAAGTGTCTATAACGTGTTATTGCTAACAAAGTTGAGAACTCAATGATGTCTGTAAATAATAGATTGGGGTGTGTGTAAGTAGACTTAGGTAAGCATTATCATCTACAATTCATCGGTCCAAAAAATGCAGATATTGATTTAAGACTACGTATACTGATAGAAAGTTGTAAATTCATGATTCTTTAACATTCACTGTGCAATATTGTGTGCGGCTTTTAGAAGGGTTTCCTGCAATTATATCCAATCTGCTTGATTTTTTAACGTTCACTGATCTACCCTGCTTTGAGAGAACACACTGTATTATCTGCAACCTAAATTACAATTCGAAAAAGCATTCAAATTGGAAACAGGAAACACATGCATACATAAGATCTGAAGTAATGTTTTATCCTCTTTTTAATTTCGGGTATTCATTACGCGAACCATTCAATTGAAAAACGCATCCAGTGGGAATATGCTATGAATTGTTGGACCGTAATAAATACTGTAATGAAATCTGATAATGGGCAGGTAGGGACGGTTCGCTAGTGAATTAAACGTATTAATACAATGCATTTTTATCCGAGAACATAATACTAGATGGATATGTGGCTTTTTGGGCAATGTGATTGCTGTATTCGACAATATTCTGAGTGTCATGTAAGATTTTCATTATTCCAACAGCTCGCCAAGGGTTGCATTGTACTGTAATCCGGATTGTATTAGTTTCCCTTCATCCTTTCTCTTAAGATGTCATTATTTTACATCTTCACACCCAGAATTAAAGACATGCAGCGATGTAGGGATTCAAAGATTGAGGAAGTACTGCATTTTGGATAGTTGACGGGATCTATATCTACTCCCATCATAAACCTCTGGTTTTTTTTAATTTGTTTCAAGCAGCTGTGTTAGATCTTCCACTGAAAGTATAGTCATCGCTACATAATTATATAAACCATTCCATATTTTAATTGTTGATCATTGATATGACAATAAAATGAAGGCGACATTATATAAAGTTTTATCAATGCCATCACTTTCCATATAGTTACAGATGATTCACACTATACAACTGTGGACAAGAGAGTCAAACATTATGGGAGAAAGGGTGCGGGATGGGGAAAGAAGTTACAGCGAATGTCGCGGGTCTGACAATATGAAGACATACTATCCACTCGCCATGCCGCTAACAGTATTCTGACCATGTAGGCCTGACACAACATCAGCCACCACCCTTTCACCGCCCCTCCCCCCACTAGGGGCGCGTCTGTCACAGTGAGCGACGCCGCCCTCACCATATGACGTCACGTGGAGGTCAAAAAGTGCACAGAGGTGACAGAGCGCTTTGAAGTTTACCGCTGAGTGCCGATCTCTCAGGTGGAGTTCTCGGCGCACTCTCCCAGCAGAGATTCAGCGCTCTACTTCCTGCGGTCGCTTGTATCTCTGCCCCAACCTGCCTGTTTGGGCTCAAATCTGGCCCATACGCCAGTTTTTGAAATATCCTAAATTCTTAGTGCTTTGGACAGTATTTTGTGGTTTACATGTAAATAGATATGCATATATTTATATGGTAAATGATTTACACTCATTTCTGTTATTTGTTATATCAAATCAGGTAATGCCTTAGGGATTACTTTCTTCATTGGAAGGCACCTCATGTGTTACAGGGTTTTGTTTGTCAACATTACACATGTGCTCACTCGAAGGGGCAGTCTGATCAACACTAGATTCACATCATAAAGTGGTTTAGAGATGAAAAAGAAACAGCTGGATTGTCTGTTAACACAATTTAACAATTACTATATTTCCAAACTAATGATATGTGAGTTGTTTGACTCATATAACTTTTGACAGTTGCCTTGTTTTGAATCTGAAATGTTCGCTGGTCTCCCCTGTCCTTTGTGGAGACCCAGGGAACAGGCTTTGGGTTGGGGCAGAGATTAAGCACAGCGCTAGCGCCGCGAAAGATCTGGGGGAGAGTGTTCTCGGCGGTGAATTTCCGTGCCGAAATGTCAGCCGAGTGGAAATGTCGTCTGCTCATCGCAGGTGACTGATTTCCTATATATGTGTGTGTGCATATCAATCAATAAAAGATGTTTGTGTCAGCCTCGGCATAGGGTTAAAGGCATATTGGGAGATTCAAACTAGTTTTATTGGTGTGAATTTTGTTCAACCAATATTAAGAGAAAACGACCTTACTGTTAGTGAAACGATGTGTGTTTAAGGTCACTTATCGGATACATACATCCCACCGCCGCGGGTGGAGGGACGTGTGTCCCCGATAGGTGACCGAGAACTAAGATCGTTTCTGCCAACAGTCAGGTCGTTTTCTTATCATTACATACAGTAGAATCCCACTTATTGAACAACTCGCATAATAAGTCACCCCACGTTAATGGACATTTTTGCTCGTAATGAATCACTCTATCAGATGTTTGCTCAACCCCGTATAAGCGGGCACCCATGTAAGCGAACGCCCTGTGTACGCTTGGAAGAACAATTGTAATGATTGAATGCGAAATAAAAACTTATAAAAAAAAAGAAAAAAAAGCAGCACTTTGGCCAGGAGCAGGGAGTGTCTACATACTGCATCTCAATTCGATGGGGGAAAAAAACCAATTTGAAAACTTACCAAGTTGTCAGTGACTCCCAACACCCGTCAGGGTTGACACTGTCTGCTCAGCCCGCTTTTACCTCACACCTTACCTGCTCCCTCACGTCTACACACTCGTCTACCGCTCTCCAAAAATATCTTCTGTTAGACGCATGCTTACCGAATATCGGTCACACATCGCCTAGGCGTGTCGAGAGAAAATCAACGAATTTTCATGAATGCGCAGTGATCACATCCAGTGTGTTGGACTTCCAGGTTTGTCTTCTAGCGCTTCAAGAGATCGGAGCCGTGTTACAAACTCCCAAAAAAACTATAAGTATTTAATAACCAGAGACCTGTTTCAGTAGTCTCGTGACATTAGTCCTAGACAGACATCAACAGCGGCACCAACAGTGCAAGCAACAGCGGAAAAAGACTAGCAAATATCAGAAGATCTAAGTGGCCAATCTTCTTCATATTTAGAACGATTATAGATTATATGTATACCATACTCATGTCAAAGTGTCATTGCTTAATTCCTACGAGAAGTGAGTGAAACTCTGTATGTCATCGACTGCAATCTTGTGATCTGTCCGTATGGTGTCACAGACGTCATCTAGACATGTCACAAAACTACTGAAACAGGTCCCAGATATCGAGGTATTTAATGTGGGACGTTCACCCAATGCGTGTGTCACGCTAATACTAGTCATGACATCCCCTTGAGTTGAAACATTAGGTGTTTCACTATACCCGTCAGTGCCCAAAAAAAGGCATTTCCAGCCGCTTCAGTAAAAAAGAGCTTTCCGAAGGTCTGGTTTGAGATAGCGTACAAGGAGGGGGGGGGGGGGTCATCATATTTATGAACTTCTATATTGGATTGTTTTTAAACCAGAAAATCATTTTCTATGTCAACCAATATTTCCTGAGTCTGGGACTTTATCATACACAATGTTTTGCAAAGACAATGGAGATCAACATGCTGTGGACTATTAATATAAGAAACTTTTAAAAAACTGTGTTTCATTCGTCGGCATACAGGGCAGGATACAAACAGTGCAATAGAAATAGAGACATTGCAGCATTGTTGTACTGTCCGCATTGATACACTAATTGGTAAGGTACAAATATAATACCCTGTCCTCGTGATTTAGATTGCTTTACATATATCAAATCATATGATCATATATTCTTGTTTGATACTATCATTATTACTTTCATCTCCCTGTTACCCTAGGACACTCCTAAAGTGCTCCTAAGCTTCGCAAGAACCTTTATTCTCCTTCACACTTCTACCAAGGTAAGTATTCGGATAATTATCTAATATACCCTATACTTGTATTTTCTTTATTATACGCATCATGAATTCGACTTGTTTAACGTCTAATATTATATAGATGATCACAGAAGACACAGAAAACCTGCTAAATAGCAGAATGTCTTATTGTATATGTCTTCTCTGAAATAAATCAATAAAAAAAACTAGCATGCTGTATACGTGCCCCGCTTAGGAGTAACAATTCCAAGATTTTTTTTTTTAATTGTTACTACTAGGCGGGAAAATTGATGGCAAATTGCACTGATTTCTGCTGAAAGTGGCTGATTTGAAAACTTCAATGTATTTCTTATGAAAAAACAAATCTATTTGCTCAATCAAAAAAAGAAGATTAAAGAATATTCTCTATACTCAAGATGCTACTGGGCAGTCATATATTTGCGCCTATCTTACATTCTTGTCGTTCAGGTTACGAGAAGTCCATACAATGCTTCCCACGCGCTGCTCAGTTGTCCCGATGACCAATCTTCATCATGTAGGCCTATCTCGAGTTCATGTGCGGCATTGCAGTGTATATGTCCTATCGATGTGCAAAGTACACTACTGCTCACACAAGATGTGTGGGTGAAGTGGTGAAGTGCTCTGTGGGGGAAGATGCTAGCTTTGGATAAAGTATGGTCTGTGGATGTCTCACAGTAAATTAACTACTGGATGTACGATGGCTACCAGCAGTCACCGGAATACTGGAATAATTTTTTTTTTTTCACTTTGACAATACATTAGAACCCCTGTCACGCTTGGACAGGACCGTGTGCTTCGGCACCCACAGCAAAACGCCTGAGGAAACACTTGTTGAAACCTAGTTCTATCCGTAACCAATACGGTTAGATCAAAGTTGCCCAAATCTGTTGACATCTAGACCAACAGCTAAGCAACTAACCCCACTACGTCGCTACCATAGCGATGTTGACATAGTGAGGTCATGTCGCGAGGCGAACCTTCGACGATGACAAAACGACATTCACACAGTAGCGTTTGTGGTAAACAGTCAGGTTTTGCCTCGTACTCCCAATTTCGGAATACTGGTATAAGTCGTCACCGGAATACTTTAGCTTAAATACAGGTAGGTTGTAGAGGGTGGAGAACTCCTTGACTGTGCCAGCCCGTCACAGATAAGATCTGCTCTTAGATGTAGTTCTCACTACCTTGGTCAGAGGACCAAGAATGATGGTGCCTCGAGTTTTTATAGTCAACCTCAAATCTGAATACATTACAATGTCAAGGTCCTTGTCCCGAACACCCGCTGTCAGTGTAATGTCAAGGACGCCCAGCGTCCCAGTTCTGAATGGGGCACTGGACACGGGTAGGGCACTGGGTCAAGGGCACCCAGTGTCCTTATGCTAAGTAGAAATCTGGACCAAGGATTCCCCATGCCCTTGTTCCAAGTCAGGTATTAGGTCAGCAATGTGGAGCGCCCCATCACAAGCAGGATATAGGGTCAAGGACTTTTAGAGGGGTGAGGAGCACATCTGTATTGACCTCGAGGTTAACTTATGAAGCTTATACTTATAATTGTGCTTAAAGGACTTTTGTTGTTTCTGTGCATGGATACGGTCCAGTGCCATGTAGTACTCCTTTAGGACAGTAAGGTGAGCTGCTCACTAAATATAGGGCATCCCAACCCTTGCAGAGCAAAAGATATTGTTATCGCCATTATTCAGTGACAGCTTTGCTAAAGATATTGTTTTTCCTGTGCAGCATACATTTCTAGGTCAGAAATGTGAAGGATATATTAGGAAATATTTTCTTGCCTGAATGCTACTGAGTACTTCATATTGTCTTTCGCGAACTAATAAATCTTTTATGGTATTTTATAGAATGATATTGTGTGTTTCAACGTAACGTTCAGTAATACTGGAGCCTCAATATTTATAGGAAGGGAATGTATCGACGTTTCAATAGCATGTACACAAAAGACAGGCGCACAAAGAAGACACGGTCGAAATAGCAAACGGATACTGAAGTCTATACAAATCCACCGAAATGACGGGTTTACTTCCACATACATACCGGGTGGAATAATCAGTATATAATCCCATGAAAATAACTGCCTGCATGGACGCAGCACATCTGTCCACGGAGGGATGCATCCACACTAACAACGGCCAGCACACCTGGACATCTCTGTCAGAGCCAGGCCCGCCAGTGTTTGCTCATGAATATGCATGAACATCCCATTGGCCATTACCATGAGACGGGGGTGCCAGACTCAGAACGCTGAGGTAATGGTGGCACACGTCAATGTATAACAACAGTGTAGAGGATGAGAGCTGACAGAGTGGCATTGTGCATCAAGTAGAGAGAACATGTGTTGATCAACTGGAGAATGGCTAATGAGGACATCACTCGTTATATAAGGGGGTGCGTCCACCAACCACGACAGGGCTGCGACACGCGCCGACAAGAAAGTTCCAATCGCAGCCTTGTCGCAGCCTTGTCGTGAGAAGGGGGGCTGTCGTGACCCTTGTCGCAGCCTGTCGGGAAGTGCACGCTCCACCTAAATATTCTATCGTAGACCTCTGCGACAACTTCCCGACACGCCACGACACGCCACCAAAATCTAACATGTTCGATTTTGTCGTAACCTTGTCGGAAGGCCCCCGACAGGCCCCCGACAAGCTTCATGTCGCAGCCTGTCGTGGCCTTGTCGTAGCCTCTTGTCGGGAACTGTGGTCCACCAACCACGACAAGGCTACGACAAGGTTTCTAATCGTAGAGCTGTCGTGGACCCTGTCGGAAAGCCGTTGTCGCAGCCTTGTCGTGGTTGGTGGACGCACCCCCTTAAACAGTAATGAGTATTAGTCGGGAGTATAAATCCTCTACTTGTGCCCCGAGCGGTATGTGGGGTGCGTTAAATGACCAGTGCTTGTTACACTTTAGAGTTACAGAGTGCTGAAATAGTATACAGAGACAGGTTTAGGGTGCCTGAATGAAATCTGTTCTGAGTTGTTTGGTGTGTTCAGCCATAAGGAGTTTGTAGAACGAGATGCATCTAAACACACTAAAACAACAAGGAACATATTTCATTCATATAACTTCACTGTGATTCATTCTTATATACCTGAAAATCGTTTAAAACGCGATTTCAGTACTTACACCTTTGACGAACAGAAAGGCATGTGGTACAGAGGAACGAACTATATTCACTCATCCTTCAGTGACGAATATAAACCTAACTGCTGACCAGAACGTTTGAGACATTCGTGTATGGGTATATGATATTATTACATCTTCTATTCACTTTTTGTGCTGCATTACATAACAAAGGAATTTGAGCACAATGTTTACTAGGCTGTAGGTATATAAATACACATAAGTGATCATGGTCTGTATATGTTTGTGTACAAACAAAGAGCTTAAGTGTATACATCTGTGTACATACACAAGTGGTCTAGGCCAGTTGGTTACATGTCCTCATACACAAGCAACCACCTTCAAGTACAAACCAGCACACAAGTCATTCGAACTTTGCCTGGGAGTCACCTAATGCTATACCTAATGATGTGAAGTTCCTCTTATTGCCTTATAACATAGCCATTCATAAGCCCTCAGATGAAGAGTATATCAGATGGAGTATTCGTATAGTTGTCAGTATTTCTACCCTGAAGCATTACAGATCAAGTGACTTACATAATTTGAAGAATTCCTTTATGGATTGCTATAGGTGTGTGTGGCGTTCAGGTCAGGAAGACAACTGACTTCTATCCAAACAGCGGAGAAATAGAAGTTTAAGACGAATATCAACTCAATGATCAAGATAAAGGCCCACTTTATCTTGCCTTTGTCATATAGTCATGAGAAAACTATGATATATATCTTATATATATGATATATATGTGAAGTTCTATAGGCATCTATGTATATATGGTGTGTGGATCGAAAGGGAAATTTAAAATCACATTTTTGCGTGTGCAAAGCATGTTGAACAAAGATGTTTTCTAGATTGTAGAGTCTATACACATGTATACTCTGCGTTTCTGCAGTTGTATATAAATTATATATAAGCATATATATAAACTGTTTTAAAAATTGATGAGGAAAGAGGACAGAAATGAATACAGTCTAGCACGTGTTCTGATAGGGCCATGTGGGAATTTATCCTACCCCTAATATAAAATCCCATAGGCTTAGCATTGAGATTCCGTATGCCACGCTGACTGGCATACGGACGTTTGTATGCTACTAGGGGCATACGGAATTTTGATGATTTTCATTCATGATTTTGATATTAAAATATTGTAGAGAGGGGTAAGATAAAATCAAAACCTGATTTGTTTTAATCTTGATTAAAACTCATCCGGTTTTACGATAATATTTGACTATCAGAGCTCATACTGCATCACCACAAGCCGAGTGCACGATGCATATTGGCCATATCTTTACATATCTACCAAGAATGGAAAGGTTCAGGAACTGAACAGCATGGCCGCTACATACAAAGTGGCCATATGGTGTATTTGAAATCAGCCTGGACATATAACTCGTCCCTGGGCATCGTCATTATGCTAATGAGGTGGCGAATCGTGTCCATGCAGCAATGGCCACATTATCGCAGTCAGCAGCACTCGGGCTATAAAAAGAGTTGCATATATGGATAAGGTGTCATATTTAGGTCTAGGAATATATAGTCTCTGAGTGTGTATTGAATGCCAAACCGACTGAAGGCTTCCCATGACTTCAGGTTCCTAGACATATATGAATCATCCTTTTCTAAGTCTTATTACTTTCTTAGCCTAAGGTAGCATGGATATATATTCATATGCTTCAAAGCTCACAGTCATTATATGTATTCAAATTAAATCTTTAATTGCAAGCACATAATATGGTACTAAATGAAAGGGGGCAGTATCGGCTGCTTCAACGCAACATCCCCTTCTTTAAAACTGTATTATCTAAATGAATTCAGCAACACAATGACCTTATTCTATGTCGTATATCCTCATATATTCATAGAAAGTAAAAACTCGATGTATTGTCTAGCGTACTTTTAACAACTAATTAGTTACACTGTGACCGTTGAATATAATCAACCAAACCATTTTTTTTCTATATACCGAACGAAATGAAAGGTATACTTTACCTATGTAATTACTGTAAAATTCTGTGGCTACAAGCCGAGATTACAAGCTGAACCTTTTTATTCGTTTATTTAACTTTCTATCTGAACACCGTGCGTGGTTATATAAATGTAGCATTTGAAATCGATTCTAAACCTAACTAAGCCTATGCCTTCTTCTTGAAAGAAAATCCCTAATATTACTGACCTTGCGTGACCCTACAAAGTTAGTTCCTGCCGTTACAACTATTGAGAGAGGGCCAACAGGGCTCATGGCTTCCTTAGAAGATAGGAACAAGTCTGCACTGAACCTAGTGAACTAAGTGCTCCATTCAGCCTTGGCCAAGGTCAGTTGTCTAGACTCTTCAGAAATCTCACCCCTACACATTTACCTAAGTGAGAGTTCTTTTACTTCCCACACCACACAGACATGGTATGAGAATTACTGGCCTCTGATGTGGCAGTAAATCTACCACTGCTGAGTGTGAAGGAGAAAGGTGGCTGCAGTGGGACTCGAACCCACAACCTTGCGATTATCAATTAGTCCTGTGCTTTATTACCCACCGATTACGGAGTCTCCATAGGAAATGCATAGGGCACCTGGAAACAGCTACCCGGAGATTCTGGTATGTCAGAATCTCCTGCAGGAGATTCCGGAAAAATAGTCCTGTCCATAATGAGGTCGAATCATCATGTACTTCGAAATAAGTTTCTTGAATGTTCATTCAATGTTAATTATTTAGAATCAATCATAATAATCCCATTTACCATCAGAAATCACTGTAATAACATATTTTGTATGTTAAAAGTACAGATTAATGGCGAACTATATTATTGGTGAAAGGCTACACCGAATTACTGCCATGCTTAACATTGCTGTGGTTTCTGGTAGTAAATGTCTTGCAAAAACCGTTTAATTGCAATAGACTTGTTATCAATCTTGTAGGTGGGTAATAAATACAATAACGACTGGTTTTGTATACGAGTGACCGTAATCTCCTCGTAGTTGACGACGTAATATCCTCGCTAGTCGCTCGGATATTACTACGCGTCAACTACTCGGAGATTACGGCCACTCGTACACAAAACCAGTCATTATTGTGTATTTAACCACTGAGCGAACTCCAACCCGTAGGTAGGCCTATGTGAAGAGGTGCGTGAGTGTGTGTGTGTGTGTGTGTGTGTGTGTGTGTGTGTGTGTGTGTGTGTGTGTGTGTGTGTGTGTGTGTGTGTGTGTGTGTGTGTGTGTGTGTGTGTGTGTGTGTGTGTGTGTGTGTGAGTGTGTGTGTTTCAGAGTGGATGTATGTGCGTCGTGTGTGCGCACATATTTGGGTGAGTGTGGGAAAATGTGGCTTTTAGGTGTGTATGAGTGTGAGGGCAAGGGGGTAGGATAGTGACAACAATGCATAATTAAATTTCCTCTTTTCTCCACTCATAAAAAATCAGTCAATGAAAGAATCTGAGTTTGTGCAGAAAAAATACGATACTATTTATTAACAGTGGAGGCCAGTGCATGACTTCTCCAGCCATTTGCCTTAATATTTAAAGTGTCCTTTGACTATCGCATTTCCTGGACCAAAAAAGGGTTGGAATGGGACCGGCCTTTTTTTTGCGTTGAACACGATTACGGGGAAGGTCAATCGCCGACATCCTCAGGTAGTAAAAACATCGGGCCCTCGAGCAACGCAGTGAGCACAGGACAAATGGAAACGTGCGTAAAACAAGGGAGGGCTAATAAAGAACGAGCCATGCCGTCTTCAATGTATGCATCCAACAGCACCAATATCAGACAATATTGTCATTCTTCTTATACTGTTGATACTGGTGGTAAAAGCAATATCGGTGTTTAATGAGAAGATGTCAAAGATATACACAATATTGACTGGTTTCAGATATAAGCGGCCGTATGCTCCGAGGAGTTGACGCGTAGTAATATCCGAGCGTATGCGAGGATATTGCGCAGTGTCAACTCCGAGGAGCATACAACCGCTTTTATCTGAAACCAGTCTATATTGTATTTATTATCCACCTTTTCTGGGCAAGTGGTATGTCAAAATCAGTTCATTTTAAGTATGCACTATGTTTTCGTACGCACTATTTTTCCGTATGCGCCACCCGGAGCATACAACATATATGTATGCACTGGGTATGTTCATACAAACGCCCTATGTGTTTTATATGGGCACTTTGTATTAGGTGGATAATACATATTAATATCATACATCCATCGTTGCTTACATCAAGATACCGACAATGTACTTTAATTACTATACGCTATGATGATGTAAGATATGTGCTGTTCTTTTCAATGAAATATTTGGTAAATTTACTTTTATTTTACAGTAAATACATTTTCCCTGGGAATGTATCAGAACACCTCCCTGACGTATCTCATTGTGGATTGCCTATTTTGTAAGGAATTCATTTATCTAGTGGAATTTAATGAGTGAATGTTTAAAATCAATAATTATACTGTGTTCTGTGAGCAACAACCCGACAAACTGTAAATATGATAAATATATCATGCTCACACTTCGTTTTTTTGGAGGGAGAGTTATTTATTAATTTCTTGCTCAAAATTAACACGCAGCTCGACAAACTAACAGGCAGAGCTCACTTCAAAAGTGTACCTTCTAAACAATGTATACATTTAAGTTATTTGGAACTTCCGTTCTCCGAGTTCCGAGTGCGAGCAGACGACATCTGGCCGCAAAACAAGACATGAAAAGCAGAAGAACGAGTCCTTTTATTCGCTGCCAGAGCGGCGTGTTGTTCTGTTCCTCCCCACCCGCCTCTAGTTCCGCCACCGACCAAGGAGCGGCACTGCGCGCTAGATAAGATCTCTGAGGGCTCCCACCCTCCCACCCACCCACCCACACTCACCTGCCTTCTTTCCTCCTAGACCCCTCTCCCAAAACAGACAACACCAAACGAGACGCACCGTCTAAACGCAAATGAAGCTTGGTTGTGCAGAAGCAATTGCAACTTTCCTCTCACGCAACAGTCTCAACAACATCTCAGTGCTATCTATACAGAGTCTTCCTGCTTACCTTCCCGCAGTTAAAATAGGTTGGAATCCTTCTTCAGGAGTGCGGTCACAGTATACGCTGCGTGTCGTACTGCTATGGTTTAGCCCTGTGCACACCATGTGCTCACCTTGTGAATAGTGTTCCTGCTCAGGGCACCAGCGTCGCCAGTCCCCAGCTGACCATGACCAATCACTACAGGCTATGGAACACTATTGACCAACAGGTGCTTGACATATTTTCACCCTAACCCGGCGTTTACACTAGACGACTAAATATGTGACGACTGTAGATCGTCAGCCAATAGTCGTCAGGCGGTGGCAATGTCCACCGCAAAAGTCGTCGACGTCAGAATTCACCTGTCCGTTTATACTGACGACTATGGCTTTACCCAGAATCGACGCCTATGTAGACGACTATTTCAAACCGGCTTAAAATAGTCGCCGGGGTCAGAGCAGGTCTAATAGTCGTGAGGTGGTGCCTTATTGCGTAATCTGACATAACCAGACGATCTGCAGTCGCCACGGGCTTAGCGTTTACATTAGACGATATCTAGACTTTTACGGCTGAAAGTCGTCAGGTTCAAGAATCGCCGCCTATAATCGTCTAGTGTAAACGCTGGGTAAGTCAGCAGGTGTAGAGGTGGCTGGTTGGCTCAGCACCAAGTGGGCAACAGCTAAAGAACCACTGACTGGATAAAACCTAATATTTTTAATTGCTCACTTTTATAAAGCCATGCTCATCCATCGAAGATGAATATAAAATGTGTTCCTAGTATGAAGGTGTACACTCACTGTTGTCTGGGATCAGTCTAGGCTGTAACTGCAGGCAGTATAAGTTGCCACCTTAGGCGTCAAGTGCAAGGTGACTGACGTGTCTAGTATTAGAAAGAACCTCAGGGAAAATCAGCCTGAACTCACTGCTTCATAGCTGTAGATCTAGTAGCATCATTAACAAGAGGGATGTATGTTTTTATCCTATTAGCGATCGGTGATAAAAGAAAAGAGTCAGCGTACTCCATACCGTGTACCATAGAGGTATGGAAGGCGGATTGTTTTTTTGTGAGTGGTTAAGTAACGAGATACATACAGGGAGGGATGGATTGTAACAGCAAGTGTAGTCATTGATGGTCATCTTGCTAGCGTAACAGTGATGCACACAGACTTATAGAAACTCAAATGCCAATGACTGTTGAAGAGATAATGGAATCGTAGTCAATGTGCATTTTATCTCGAACGACTGTGATGATGTAGAACATCCAGTACGGATATGTGTCACTAATTTTTTTTTATTAAAAGGAGTAAAGACTTCAATTGGTGGACTTTGGAACCCAAAAGGATTAACGACCTTCATAAGATCACATTTCACTTGAAAGTTGTCTAAATCTCAATGTTCAAAAAGAACGAGTTATCGCAATATACATTCTACTGAAGTGTTTCATTTTCACCGGAATTCCTTAAATTTGAATATATATACTGCTAAACATAAAGTGCATCAGATTCAACCGTATATCGTAAGAGGAGTCATCTTTATCACGGCTTTCTGAACTTCGATGATATATCAACAGTATTTTCTGTCAGTTTGACGGATTAGCCTCCGAGATATAAGAATCAGACTCACAGTCAGCGTTGTCGGTTGTAGACGGCTAGTCTTTTGGTGAAGGCTCTGAATCGTTCAGATTTTCTATCTTTTCATACATCTAATGACAAAATGTTCAAAAATACTTATGCTTTGAATAGCAAGAGATTCCATTTTTGATAACAAGATATCATTTAAACTTTTCGTTTCTCTGGTATAGTTACTTGATTGCTACAAATAAGTAATTCATTCTATCAAGATTAGCCAAGGAAAATGTGTATTAAGAACAACTGATATCTGACCTTTTCATGTACATGTACCTAAAATGTTCATGAGGAGCAAGCGTGACATGGTTAATACATGTGTGATACCTTCCCTCCTTTCAAGTAGCCAGATATGCTGTGCCTTCATATAAAAAAAAATATAAAAAAGCTGGCGCCACAGGTAACATAAAACCCCTGAATTCCCGCTGGTACCACGGCATAGTGCATGTTCTGTATACACACTGAGGATCTACCGACTTCCGGGTTGCGCGCGCACTGTTTTTAGCCAGCGTCTTGAGCAGCGTTCTTGTGTGTGAATGGCAGTCACGTGACACGCCGACCACGCCCTCAGAAGGCCCGGTATGTAGGGCAGGTGTAGGGCAGCAGCCAATTACCCTGGTAGAAGACGGGTGTATTGTTATGATGAGTCATGGACCCCAATCCCATAAACCACAACCCCGTCTCTGTTCATGTCCTCTTTTCTGTTTCCGCTCGCAACGAGAACTATCATCATAACTGTTTTTTGATTCTGTTGAAATGTATCATCCTTGTTGATATCTAATCATTCAAATGCGTTATTGGGTGAGAATATCAAGTCAAATTATGCACCTTTGAATGCCATCTTAAAATACATGGAGCAGCTGGTATCCGAAGGACCTACTCGTAATCCACTTGTGTCCCCTGCGAACATAATTCAGTCATGTCGCTTGCAGTTACTAATCTCTGCTTCAACCTGGTGACGTCATATAGAAGAACAGGAACTGAAACTACATTTAGGCTTCAAAACAGTTTAACTGTCAAAATATGTGATAGTCAAACAACTGATATATTATTAATTAAGAAAAACTGTAAGTGTCAAATGAGCTTCTTATTCAGCTCTAATCCAACGTATAGTGTGAATTCACAGGTAAGGAGACTTCCCCTTCGAATGAGCACATGTATGGTTCTTGTTGGACTGGCCTGAGTCCCTGTGTCCCTCCACCTACCCCACTCTCTCCTCAATACAGGTAGACCAGTCAGGAGAAAGTCTATCTAATTACATTTTTTGAATAATCTAATGAATGTTCATAATCAAAGACTTAATCAAGTCTTGGGTATTGTCGACAAAACACAATCTTTCAACACATGAGGTGTTTCCACTCAAGAAAGTAGTCCCAGAATCTATACCTCATTTGACACCTCACATAACAGGAATATGTTAATTATGTTTACTATGTGACACATTTATATTCTCTCTCAAAAAGCACTCTTCAAATTTCTCATAAATTACGATACATATGAAATATTGGAGCTTGGGGAAGATCTTGCCCAAAACAGGCAGGTTGGCGCAGAGATACATGCAAGGTGCAAGATCTATGCTTGGAGAGTGTCAAGGC
This sequence comes from Alentia gelatinosa, assembly GCA_950022655.1. Lineage (NCBI taxonomy): Eukaryota > Metazoa > Annelida > Polychaeta > Phyllodocida > Polynoidae > Alentia > Alentia gelatinosa. The sequence goes on along the minus strand of OX465587.1, from coordinate 55,055,130 downwards.
ATCCCCTGATTGTCAGATGACCTACAGAAAGAACTGCATTTCCCCCTGGTGAGTCTTTATGATTATTAACATTCCCCTCACGCGACTTCCCACGTGACCCCTCACGTGACCTCCTAAGTCACGCCCACGTGATCCTGACGAGAGCTGATCCTATCCTGAGGACACCATTTCGAGGTCGTCCACTTGAGGACACTTCAGCATTCTATAGCTAACTACATCTTAGCTGTGTCAGGGTTTTGTGGGGTATGTTTATCAATAACACCAAGGTCGACATGAATCTCATGTGTTGTTCATCATTGTATACAGGTTAAGTGGAGGCAGTGTTGATTGTAGGCTTATCCTACCCCAGAAGAGAAGGCTATATGTAATTGTAATAAGATGAGTTCTCTTACTTCATATATGCCAGATGTTAGAAAGAGGGACCAAAAACGAATAAAAATATGTCAATTTGCTACAAAATGAGTGATGTCTTTACAGCTGCACAACGACATTTTATCGTTATAATCATAGTGCACCGCATGCACTGACGTCATCAGTTTATGTGTAGAGCGTCTTCCTTATGACTAATAAGGACCCACCCAGAATGTGGGCGTTGGACCAAAGACATCTAAGCTTAACCCATGATTGGTCCAGAATCACAGTAGAATGGTCTTTAAAGTAACCTATGTTGTTTATAGATCTAAAGAAGTGCAAATGTTACAGGGATCCTCTAATGAGAAAACCGATCTATGCTACTAGGGGCATGTGTCAGTGAGTATTAGTGAGCATTCGGACAGGTTTCGGACAAGGTACATCAATAAGCGGACAGTATATTTCACCCCAAAAGTGTAAGAGAGTATGGATTGGAGTATCTATAATGCTCATCTCCTCATCAGTATGGAAATAATGGATCCGGGTATTTTCAATTTTGTTTTTGAAACACTGGAACCGGGTAGTTTCAAGACCAACATATATGAAATCTCCGGTGTAGTGTCAAATCCCATTTTGGTTGTTAGTGGTATTATTGTTGATATTTATTGATATCTGTTTCGAGTGGAATATGCTTGAGGTGAAAATCTAGTTTCATTATTGATTCAGAACCGTTATAAATATAAAGGATATATTGCAATACAGAACCCTCACGTTAATATGAATGTATCACTATAAATTTGAAACCTTCATAATGAAAAAAAAAGACGAAATCAAGAACTTTGGTAAGATTCCTTCATTATAACACGGAATGGAAAAGATGATATCTTTTTCTATCTGATTGGAAAATGCCATTCTCAATGTAGCATCGGCTGTACTGGTAGTATTTTCTTGCCACGTCTCAAATTTCTTTTTCTATTTTCTGAGCGCAGGGACTCGCTCAGATGCTCTGCCTCTAGTTTAGGGAGAGGCTATAGACTTTCGGCCAGCTGCAAAACTATCGCTTCACTATCTGTGTGCCCATCCTTTGACATTGGTAAGGTGCAGAGGACCAGTGTATTAGTGTTGAGAGGAGTGCTCACCTGACCATGACCATGCACTGCAGACTGAACTACCTCACTGACCTACAGGTGCAGGACATATTTGGACCCTACAAAGTGAGTTGTAGAAGTATATGGTTGGCAAGTGGGTTACATAGACAATAATCGATGGTTTTGTGGACAGGCGGCCGTAAACCACGAGTGGTTGACGCGTAGTAATACACGAGCGCTAGCGAGTGTATTACGAGGTCAACCGCGAGTGGTTTACAGAGCCGCCTGTCCACAAAATTATCGTTTGTTGCATTTATTATCCATCTTTTCGAATAAATTAAACCCAATAATTGGCATTTTAAAGGGTATAACAATAGGGACTACTCCTTTGCTCTATAGCAAAAGGGACTATTTTTCCCGTATACCATGGTTTTGAGGCCGTATACCACAGGTTTGAATCCGTATACCACAGTTATGGTATCTGACAGGTTTTATATAATGGGTCGTGGTTTACTGAGTCCCCATACATTTTCAATGGGGGCCTTGTATACGATGGATAATAAAGCAAATGACCCATTGCCTGGATAAAACCTAAACCTTTTAATTGTTCCATATTTTTTTCAAAATTCTATCCTCATTCCTCATTGATGAACATCCCATTTGTTCCGAGTTGCTCTTGATATGTTTGCATATGCAAATTACACGCCTGAGTAGCTCTGAGGGTTTACCGTTCTCCGCTCCAGCACCATTAACAAACAAGCAGCCACCGGGAATGCGGCAATTCCCCCCGTGTTTTAACGCCTGCTGATTCTTTACATCTGTCTGTGGCAGGCGGTGTAGATGGGCGGTAATGCGTGCGCACCTGTGCCCAGGTGAGCCTGAGACGGCGTCCAGAAACCAGGTCACAGGGGGGGAGGCACACCCGCCTCAGATGTGAGGGATGGTTTCTTTTTCAGGTTTCAAGCTGCATTGAGTGCCAGGGTCACAGACGTCGAGATCGACTATTCTAAACAGAGCCGGCAATAAAGTAGTGGGCATGGATTATTTCCGATTGTAGAAGAAGCAAAGATGAATACAGGAAGCAACTGGTTTTGGTCACAGTCGTCGTTCTCCTTAGAGTTTGAATGCAGAGCGATATGAACGAGGCGACAGATGGTTGAATATAGCAAAGCATTCAAACGATATGGAGATCGACAACTGTGACCAAAATGAGTTGCTTTCTATATCTATCTCACCCCTATATACAATGAATGAACTTAGTGATCATCACGTGTATGACGATATCACCCATTGAGTACTAGTCCTACTACTTGAAGGACCATGGAGAACGAGTTCATAATGTTACGCCTATGGGACAAAAATACCAAGGGTGAGATAAACGGTCTGGATAGGATAAATACACAAAGTACGGACTCACTAAGACCTGACATGAATTTCGGAAGGATTTTACAGTAATGTAATAATACCTCGGTTTTTAGTGTTTTGCTACTTCGAAATGGGGTAGTGGTGTCAGAACGGCAAAGTTTCTTGAATAAACATCCTTAGGTTCACTTTCTAATGTCAAATACAACTGCTGAACGAGAAACATATGCTACCTTCCCAAGACATCTTGATATGATTATGAATTCATGTTTTATTACAAATAAATCGTATTGGAGTTACAGCATACACATTTAAACTACCAAATCGCCACTTTTCCACAATAACCCAAATCCAGACCCCTGTGGCAGCTCGTGTAGCTGGCGCTAGTGGCACAATCCACATCCGGTTTATAACACTGTGCTGATAATATATGGAAACAGTGGGACATGAGAGGCCCGACAGAGTATCAGGCTCGGAGAAATAAGATTTCCAAACCGATTGTTTTCTCCAGGACCATACTGTGAAGGCGGTGCATCGTATATACCCAAAGGTGCACTGGTGGGAGTAGGGATGTGTTGCCTTGTGTTAGGATAAGGTGTCTAGGTGTATGCTGATCTCAAGTGGTTCTACCGGCATACTGCCAATAAGGCAGCTGATAAAATGAAAAATGAGTTTTATCGATCGTAGATGCAAACTGATTTGTAAAGGGCAAGCCAACTGGAGTAAGGAGAAGAAGTTACAGGTCAGTGAGTTGGGCAGGAAGTCGGTATGAGGTGTGTCGACTGTAGGTTAAAGTATGATGGCAGGCGAATTAAATGGGGACCAGGGTATCACAGGGGCTGGAACCTCAATGTAAACCTCAGTGCAAATGTCTGTGCCCACCACTATAATTGTCATAGTATATTTCATTTCTTTAGTAGTAGAGTGCTTCTAAAGTCAATTAACAGAGCTCAAAAGGAACGACTCCACATACACCTTGTATGGTAATTCCATGAAATAATACTCCCATGTTTGGATGTGTATGATTTTGAATACTGTGGACTTCTGGTAACCACCGGGTTCTTTCCATTTTAAGCATGGTGGGATATCACAATGGACGTTGGTATGGTTGGAGGGGAGAGGTATAGGGCTACACAGCGTTTGGTGAATATCGGGGTGGGGAGGATAAGGGTGCAGCGTTTAGGGCACGACTCTTGGGTAATTCTAAGACAGGACAAGATTTAGACTTGCTCAAGTCATTGATTACTGACATTATTAAGAAATAAAACTACTATGCAACATTTGGACTTCCCCTTATAACACCTGAGAGGCCAAGGAGGAAGGGTGAGGTCGGTGGAGGAGTAACTAAAGGATGTAGGGACTGGAGCAAGTCTAAGCAATGTTCCATGGGCGAAGATTGAGAAAGTTGAGAACACGGTTCCGCGATATAGGGCAGGGGCGTTCAGGATAGGGTATCACACTTTATCCCACCCCTGGTACAGGTTGTGCCACTGAGTTAACGTTGAAATAAAATACGCCACGCTCACCTACGTAGAGTGTCAATTCTCTGCCATTGCAGTGGCGGAGAATCTATGTATGGTGCGACCAATGAACGTCGCGGAAAAGAAAATAGTTCCGGCGCCATTGTTTGAACCGCAGCTGTAGCAACAATAGTTCCGACGCTATTGTTTGAACAATTCAATACATGATTATATTATTGCTTAAAATCGACTGTAAGGTCCGTGTTGGGGGTGAGATAAAAACAGAACCGCTTTCGAAATGTATTTTGAACCACTACGCCACGAGTTTGGATGCGTAGTAATTGTCGTTTCTAAAGACAGTTCTGCTTAATTACGGTATAGCAGGGGTGGGTAGATCAAGGCCAGGGTGGGGAATGTGGAGTTGTGGCGGGGCTTTCAAAGGTAGACTGCCACTTCCACCCCTGTTGATTCGCGACCCACCTGCTACAGGTACAACGCCCATAAAGCAATCAAGCTGATCGGATATCAGAGAGATTATATCATAGAGAATGCGGGAAGGGGTAGATAATCACATTACCTTTTGGAGCATGGGGTGGTTGGGGGCTGGTGTAAAACGAGCGGAGAGGGTTCAGCCCCGCCACTAGCCAGGCACACGCCTGAAGTGAGCAGAAAGTGTGCGATTTTTTTTTGATTTTTTTTTTTTTGGTACAATTCTTTATTGACATTAGACAGTTTACAATGTATGTGTTATACTTCCTTTCAATAACAGGGTATTTCAGAATTCCAAGACTTGTAGAAGAGCGTACAACACCGATTTCAACAATATTCCACTTGTCAATAAAGTAGGCAGAGTTTCAGGTGTTTTGGTGTTCATCTTTCTTACAAGTGCACTACAGCGACCCCACCATAAAACATGGCGTTGTTATCAACCGAACATGCTCCTCTAAGTGTATTGTTATTCACGTTGCAACCAGTGATGAAAACAATATCGCCCTGTTCCTTATCCCAAAGAAAGCTATGGGAAGAAAAATTGAAACCTTATACTCATAATAATGTCGCTTGACAATATCATCACATTTTTTTCATCAACAGAACTGTGAACAGGAAGCTGCCTACCAAGCAAATGCACTGATTGTTCTCTGTTTTTCTCCGTCTTTTTATTGCTCTTAATCTTTCAACAGACAATTACCATTGGGAAACAATAGTAGGTGGTTTTTTCTAACGAAAAACAGGCAATGAAGGTGAAGTAATAAGGTTTGGGAAATAACTGCTTAAAGTGCATCAGGAAAGAAAAAATGTGTCTCTGGTATTGATTATATGATACAAGAGGGTGGGAGATGGTGATCTGTTCAGACACCCAGAGTTTGTTTGTTGGTTTGATTTGACGTCCAGTCAACCATTACAGGTCTTTTCCAGACTTTCCCAAGGTCCTTCTACACTACAAGGGTGGTGATGGAATCTATATGATGAAATCATATCTCGCCCCTTCACATTTACCGAGGTGATAGTTCTTTTACTCCCCATACTACACAGACATGGTATAAGAAGGTCTGGTCTTTGATATAGCAGTAACTATACCAATATTGGGGATGAAGGAGAAAGCTGGTTGCAGTGGGACTCGAACCCACAAATTCCCACAACCTTGGGATTACGAGTCCCTTGCTCTTAACGCACCCCTCTCATAAGATCTCACACTCTCTAAGTCGTATTCTGTACAAGGTTCTCGCTGCGCTCTATGGGAGAAGAATTCTTAACTAACTAGGCTCAGAGCCTTGAGAATCCACTGGCACACAGTAGGTGGCATCATTGAGATTATAAGAATCTTTGGGTTACATTGATGTACACCTTCAGCACGGGAGGCAGGCCAGTGGATTCTCAATGCTCTAAGCCTAGTTCGTTAAGAATTCTTCTCCATTCTCCATCTCCATTCTACAGAAGTGAGAGTACAGAATACGACTTAGAGAGTGTGAGATCTTATTAGAGGGGTGCACCCCCAGTGAGCTAACTCCCCAACCCCATTTCTTCCCTTTGAAGCAAAGCTTTCATCAATTTTAATATAGATGCATATCACCCATCTAACTGTAGATACTCGGTCCTGAGCAAAATATAATTGCACAAGGTTCACAAGGTTAGTGGGCAAATCAGGCAAAATCTACCAGGATGGTGGGCAAATCAGGCAAAATACATACAGGTCTAGACATGCATGTGTCACCTTCTGAGGCCACATTGATATTGCAGCAAATTAAGTCACCTTCATTAGATACACATTAAATTGCTGGTTCTGCCTCAAGGCAAATACCACTCAATTAAATGGAACATGAGTGGCTCATACAAGTGATCAAGCTTTACTCTACTATCTGTAAATGGTTCAGAGCTATAGGTTATGATATCATCTCGCAACCAAGGATATCTTTTATATAGATATCATGATTACAAATTGTACTGATCATGAATACTTCCTGTGTCTACTTGCTAATAGTCAGTAAATAGGTTGGACCTTAACCCTTTAAGGACGGCTGCCTGGGGCCTAGCTACTCACATAAGGACTGGTGTTGGTGGCAGTCTGTCTGGCTAGAGGACGGCCACATAATAGTTAAAACTAATATCCAAGTTTGCAATCATGCAATATGATACATAATCATAAATATTTTATTTCTTTTTAATATACTAAAATACTAAATATGATGTTACATCTACATTTTCTGAATATTTCATGAATATTGCTCTATTATTTCTTTGTTAAAACATTTTTGTTATTATTGTGAGAATGATGCCTCCAGATGCGTCTTTAGTGCGGTGATGCCTCCAGGCATCATGCGTCTTTAGTGTGGTGATGCCTCCAGGCATCATGGGTCCTTAAAGGGTTAATCATCTTGCGCAACAAAAGGCTACAATAAATACAGAACCGCATTCCTATACTGTATGTGGATAGTTTATACATATATATATATATATATATATACATATATCGCACATATTGGGACCGCGCCACTGTGCCAGTTTGCTCTTCTCCCATGTGAACCCATGTGAAATCCATCCCTCTGGTCCCACTGATCGCGTGGTTCTTCCCAATTTCCTATACAAAGGACTCGGCCTTATTACACCATGCCTTTCCGCTGACTGTTAAACCCGAATCTATGAGCACAGCCATATCGGCCAACCTGTCTACGTTAACAATAATAGCAAGGAGAACAGATTCATTCACTCTATTCCCATTGGTAAGTATGACATGAATTTAGCCTATACAGATCCTAGTTCTTCGCTCTGAAATGTAGGCAATACTTGCTGCACTGTGTAGCTTCATACTCATTTTGCAGTGTTCACACACTAGAAGGCAGTACCATCGACCTATCTGTATTTTACCCCTTTTTAATTTCCCTTTTATATTTGTACAGATATGTTGTACAGGGAATTGTTTGAACCTAAGTAAATATAATAGTGTTTATCAGTAAAGACGATATGGAGTATGAGATGGAACATGATTAAAACATACGAATACCAGAATAATGATGGTCGTTGATCTCACCACGGTATCTTTTACACATGATATCGATTCATCTTTGCATGCATTTTGTATTGGTACAGGTAACCATTTTGTATTTCAACCGGCAAAATATTTCAAGCGGCCATGCCAGAATATGTTGGGCTTATTTTTATAAAAGGTTTTAGGTCGTTTTAGTTAAACCATTCTCTTAAACCTGATGTCTAGTTTCAAGATCCAAGACTACAGTTTGTCATAATGTAATAATTCCCTGTAGCAAATACAACTAGGTCTTATAAGCTTTGATCCAATTGGGACTTATTTTCACCACCAGCTCTCCTTTAATTTGATTCCTGGTGCCCCAGACATTGTAAACGGTACCATATAGAACATTATGAGCACCTATTCCAGGAGCAACATGCGAGTTGCGATTGGAATCACTCGACATTCATCAGTTTATTGGTCCTTCCCATTTGAACCCTAGCATAATCATAATAATTGTGGATGGCCCAATGGTAAGTAAGTCTATAGAGGGTCGATATCATGGAACGCACTTCCCGCGGCGGTCCGTAACATAGAGTCATTAAATGGATTCAAGTCTTATCAAAAGAACTGGGCTTTAGCCCAAAATTTTGTTTAACTGAACATGGTTGGCCTGCACATAGAGCCCTTGAGACGCACCAGCTGCATTATCTCCTTCCCTTTTTCTCGTTATGACAAATTTAGTTTTGATCCTTATTTATTTGAACTTAGTGGCATGTCTCGCTGTATATGTATCATTATTTTCAAACAAGTATTATCTCTCGGTTTCAAAATAACCTAGACCCAAACTCTTTGCGGTGTTGGCAAAGTCTGTTACCCTTTTAATTGTACTTTTACATAAAATTATTATCACCGTAAATGCTATGTTAAGCAGGAAAACGAAGATGAATCAAGTCATTTCTCATGTTGGGAGGTGCGATCAAAACGGTCTTTGTACCGATGTACTTACTACCCAAGTAAAATAAATTATTTTAAAAAAAAGTGTATGTGCGACTAATGCATTCGGTCCTAGTATTTCTACTCCTTGGTAGACAGAAACAAAATGGGATTAATGTTCAGACTCTCCTTTGAAATCGTGTTTTTGTACGTGTAGATCAAATTTTGAACGAGCAGAAGGAGAACATGAACAGAGATGTGCAAGCCCAGTTGTCGATACAAAAGGACTCACTCATTTTCGTCGCCAAGGCCTTGCAGCTTGGTGATTGTGTTACTAAAGGTGTCCCATACGTGGTATTCCCTATGGCGCGCCGTGTGGCAAAGGACCACTACTACCAGGGTACAATCAGACTTGCTCAAACCTTTGATAAAGAACATTTGATTAAATAATTGAACCAAGTCAGGATTACATGCATTACAATATATACCCATCCTTTGATAGGCCCAGGAATCTACCAGGCCAGGAGGGGTGGGGTAGGTGGAGGGGTAGCTTTAGGATACAGGAACTGAAGCCAGTCTAGGGTAGAATACAACAGCAGTCCATAGAAATCCACTCATTGAATGCTGCCGATTCATAGCCCTACTCCTAAACCTCTATACGAAACACCCCCAGGTATCACACAATGTAAGTGCCGAACGCCTACGTGCTTTCCCCCAGAAATACTGAATGCAGCCTCCAGCCACCCGTCTCCCCCGGGAGTGCCGTGGTAGTAGGCCATTACTCGGCCGTCGGCGGGGGTCCGTCGTCTGGCTTTGGACATAGTGGCTGGACTGGCAGCGCGTAGACTGTTGTGGTAGAGATGGTCTATATAAGCTGTGAGGGTAGAGAGTGTATATATACGCGTATGTTGTTAGCTAGAGCTGGGGGTTCGGCTGGAGAGTGTACGTGTATACTGAGGCTGACTTCATCCTCTCCGACAGTTTGATATGAGTCAGTGAGCAAGGTTGGAAAGTTTATACAGAGATTCCGACAAAGGTTCTGCTATTTCCACGTTAGAGGGTAATGCCGTTGACCAGCCTCTAGCCTAGGGCCTTTTGAATACTGATTCTCCATAGAAAATCCTCCATAGAAAATTATGTCAAGTTCAATGAAATTTGATATCTGGAAACGGTTTTCAGATCTATTATTGTCTTTATTTCCCCCTTCCATGAAGGTTAATGTTTTGGAGAGAGTTGGCTATGGTTGATATCAAAATGGTACTGTAGAATTACTTAAAGAAGATACAAAAATATCTTAACGTGGCCGTTATCGTATCTCCTTTTCTACATCGATGATCAGGGCATCTAGTGGTATTCTGCCCCAAACACGTATAGGAAAGTCTAACATGTTTTATGGATTTTGCTACTTGAGGGACCAAGAAAACATGTGGAAAAGCATCAGTGCCAGCCATGGTGTGAGCTTAATGAGGCACAATTAATATTATCTATGTTTTACGCGAGGAAAAAGAACCGTATATACTGGAAATGAAAATGTGTATTTCCTTGAAAATATAGAAGGCTGTCATCTCTGTGTTGGAGTTGATATTGTAAAGGAAACCTATGAGAGTTTAGGGTCTGAGCTCGTATCCCATCGAGTTTGAATCATGTAGTAATTCGCAAGGCGAAGCCGCGTAAATTACGTAGTGATTCAAACGAGATGGGATCGAGCTCTGACACTAAACTCGAATGTGTTTCTGAATTTATCTCACCCTTAACATGGATTAATGGGCTATAATGTGTGACATAATCCCCCATTGGATATTTTTCCTAAATATCTAATGGGCGTTAGATACGAGTTCCCAATGTTAAGTCTATGGAGAAAAAATATCGGGGTGAGATAAAAACACAATATTGACTGGTTTTAGATACAAGCGGCCGTATGCTCCGAGTAGTTGACGCGTAGTAATATCCGAGCGTATGCGAGGATATTGCGCAGAGTCAACTCTGAGGAGCATACAACCGCTTATATCTGAAACCAGTCTATATTGTATTTATCATCCAACCTTTCTGGACAAGTGGCATTTCGATATCAGTTCGTTTTGGTTATGCACTATTTTTCCGGACGCACTATTTTTCCGTATGCGCCACCCGGAGCATACAACATATCTGTATGCGCCTGGTATGTGCATACAAATTCCCTATGTGTTTTCAATGGACACTTTGTATTAGGTGGATGATAAAGTGCAACATCAGACTCTGAATCCCAAGATGAGTGGACAAGGGGTGCACTGGAGAGGAGTGCACCCAGACAGTGGGGGCAAAGGCTATGTTAGTGTAGACATTATGTTAGTATTCGTAGGAGGATTGTCATTGCTAGACCATGACAATGTTGGAGCTGTTAACATTAGGACGGGTACGGTGTTTGACTAGAAAATAAGCAAGGTGGGAAGCCATGGGGTGCTGGGGGAGATTCCGCACTGGATCTCCCCTGGAGAGGATTATACCTCCAAGATGGCCTGGTGTGATATAAACCTGGTTCAAGAGTCACAGTAGGATCTCTTCTAACCGCTACAGCCTAGAACTTGATACGCAAACACGACGCTACATTATGACAGCTACGCTAAAGAGGGGGTCTGCTCCCTTCATAACAAACCACCAGGGTTGGAGACCACTATGGAATTGGCTGCCCCCTCCACTGGTGGGCTTGTGTTGCTATGCCATGGCTACCATGGAAACCAGTAGGAGGCTGGGGGGGATACAGCAAACTCTGAGGCTATTGAGGTGGAGTGACCTACATGCAGTATACACTCGACTGTTTGGGTGCAGTTCTACGACTACGTTGAACAGCAAAGTGCTGTCATTTGGTGTTATTGTTTTGCTCGTTGGTATTGTTGTTGGTTATTTTTGCTGCTGTTATTGTGGCTCTGTGGGTGGCAGCTCCCGTCTCGCCGGGAAATGAAGCAGACTAATACGAGGTAGACTTTTGGTCTGCAGGTCAGGTCCAATAACACAAACATGGCGCCCATGAGCTCGGCCATGCTGGGGTAAGGCTAACCAGTATGTATGTACGCCCGGGTATTTCCTCCATATATAAATACACACTATATCCCACGCCAGGCTGAACAGCCCTACTCCTATATTACTGTATTACCACAGACCAATACACTCAGTGTTTTCTGTCTCATCGGTATATGTGTTTGCAAAGAACATATATATGCGTCTGTGTGGAATTGGAAAACATGAGATATCAAGATTAATCAACATATATACACTTTGGATATCATATTGATGGTCAGGTTAAATGCATCACGTCGGTGATGCTATATGGCAATTTTTGCATGGGTCATATTTTATCAAATGAATATGGTATTCCATTCTATTCCAGGTTATATTTGGTGCATAGTCAATCGTTTATGGGTTGTGTCTGCCTTGCAAAACAGTAACACTCACGGTCAATTGGTAAAATGACAGCAATAAGATACTGCTTTACCCTGAGGCATGGTCTCACCGGGAAATTCGGACTTTCTATGTGAATAACCTGAGTATATTGTTTTAAAAATTGGCATGCTCCGCTCTCCATTTATCATCTAATGAGTTGGCATAGATTTAACAGATATAGAAAACCTGTCAGACGGACACTGAGGAAATCCGTGTGCTATGCGTGTCAAAGCACCATGCAAGTGTGTGTATGTTTACATTTATTTATGTTTTAATGAGTACATAATAAACATACACATATAATGTGTATATAGGGATGCTGCCCCTTGTACTCATAATGCCCTTTGTACTGCATTAGGTTAATATGAGCTTTTTATAAACCAATTCCGTATTTAGTGGTTTGTCCCTTATTTATGCATTGGTGGGAACCCCTGAAAAATTTATACAAATAAATCTGAACTGAGATATGTTACCGCCTCGCAGCACTAGGTAAGATTACTAGAATTTGGATAATTCTAGTGGACACCTATCGATACAAAGTAGACAACAATGAATCGTGCCTGGCAGTCCGATTCAGACCCACACACATGAGACACTAAGAGGGGACCCCCACCTACCACGATAGGCCACGACATGCTTCCCGATCGCTACGATTTGAAATGGCGAAATCGTGACCTATCGGGAGGTCCCCGAATCGTAGACCTCTGTCGTGATCCAATCGGTGAATCATACGCGCTGACCACGATATCTTCCCGATAGGCTACGATACCCAACGACAGGCTACGAAATTCCCAACATGTTGGAAATTATCGGGACCTCTACGATTGGCGTTTTTATCGCAGCCTATTGTGAGCTGTCGTAAACGGAATCGCAGAAACCTGTTCCACCTACCACGATTTTGCCAGACCTCACGCTAGAATCGGAATGGTGTCGGGAAGGCCGTCGTAAGGCCAATCGGGACCAGAATCGTGGTAGGTGGGGGCAGGCTTTAAGTCCATCCATCACCCGTATAGACACTGTTGTACCACATTATATATAATAGCTACTATACACCGAATACTCCCATTTCTAACACCAACAACAAAGCCTGAGAACACACAAACACGTCCTTTCATTTGGACACCCATAATGGATGATTCTCTCTTTTTTAAAGCAGATGAAGCACACGGTGAGAGCTGGGTGAGCGTGGGAAGGTTACACAGGGAATCCATAATGCTGAGCAGTAAGTATACTGACACCATCAGTCAGGGACCCTGTTTGATCTGCGCCACGCCCATTCTGGTCGCGTCGCCGTCTTGCCACGTCAGTCGCCAGGCCCACCGCGTCCCCTTGTCGCTATGGCAACCGTGTCGGCGTGGCAACGGGTGCCAGGCAACAATGGGCGACGCCGTAAGAGGTGAGGAGTGTGATCAAAGGGGGAGGATGCAGCCCCGGGTGGCAGGTCGTGGGAGGAGGCTGTGTGGAGGAGGGTGTCATCAGGCAGATACCCCCGACTGACCTCTCCAAGTCACCTCCCGCCTCTTTTGACACTTTCTAAAACTCAACCTATGCTAGACTAGCCTCCGTCCCTGTGTCCTACTCCTACTGCTGCCTACCGCCACCGCACGCCCTCCTTACCCCTCCACCTACTCTCCCCTTGGCCTGGCTGACACAGATTGATTCCTGAGCCAGTCAGAGGAACCTTACACATTGTAATTTATTGTATTCATTGAATTTATGTTAATAATCAAAGACTTGAGCAAGTCCAAACCTATGCCAAAAGTACCCTCATCCTACTTTCTCTTCCATTCCTCTAATCACGACTGGATTCACTCCGGTCCACCACAATACCTTTCATACACCTGCAGGGAACAGAACCCCTAGAGACCCCCATTCAGTTCAGATTCTGCTGAGGAATGCAGGAAATGTGTTTTCGTTACTGACGTTATGTGGGATTCACGCGGGTTCTAGGGTACGAAGAAAATAGTCCCCTCGGTGAGTGGGAACTAATGTACCTGAGACGGGTGTACTTCACACCTTTTTTCCCAGTCTGAGACAATTCATCTGTGGTACAGAAATCTCAAAGCAAGGTGCCATTTTTCCTTTATCCCGTTTCAAGAGAAAATGGCCGATTGGATTCACATGGAACGACACATTTATTTTATTTTTTTTTTTTTTATTGAAAAAGAATGTCTCTCACCGAAGTGAGTTTTTCAGACATCTTGTGAAGGGTGTACAATTAAATCAAAGACGAAAGATGAGTAAAGGATGAGGTGAATACTGATACACTTCATATCAATAGATCATAGCAGAACTACATCTGGTACATAGTCTCAGACAAAGTCCCTGAGAACACTCTCCCTGGGATTAGAGTTCACTTGAGGTGAGGGGTGTGAAAATCATGTGATCCTGTTTCCATTTTCTAGATTGGGTACTTAGTCGACTACCCAGCAGTGGTTACATTTGTTTCACTAAATTACCCCTATAAAATCTAAACATAGAATCGAAATCTAACAATATTATCGAAATCTATTGAGCTTCGTTACTGCGGGAAGGGAATTTGTCGGCGACAAATATCCGTATCACTCGTCAGTCTCAGAGAAATGAGAACCCTATCATTCGGATGAGGAGGTTGTGTTCCAGTACAGAATCTCAGACAAATACCCTGTGAGGCAGATGAATTTCACCGAGTGAATTCTACTTCACTGACATCGTCTGGGAATTACAATCTTCTGTGTCATATAGTAACGTTTTATTTATTCCGTTGTTCAGTTCAGTGCGTTTGATATTCATATCTCAAAGAGTCTCACAGAGAAATCCAATAGAACCTTAACTTTCCATATATGCTCTCTTGAATAGGTCCACGAGAAAGGTTCTACTTTGGCTAGTTCTACAGTTTCCAAGTGGTGGTCGAGGTTCATCAGCGGCTGAACGCTTCTTTATCTCACCCCTGGTACAAGTTTAGCCATAAGAATAACATTAGAAAAATATACTCAACGATCACCCCCGTAAAGTGACAATACTATGCCACGGCCGTGGCGTAGTGAGGTTGAGATGGATTTGCTAAGTCTATTCTAATTATTGTGAAATTTTGATGATATTTAATGTCATAAAAAGGGGTGAGATAAATCCAGAACTGCACTCGAATCGTAAAATAGGTAATATTCCACTCATTTGAATGGGCCGTAATCGTCACTCGGCTTCGCCTCGATGACGATTGCGGCCATCCAAACTCGTGGAGTATTGTCTATTTATACGATTCTCAATGCAGTTCTATATAAGTCTGCTGTTCTATTCTGGGGAACCTTTTACTCAAGTTGCATCGTGCCAGATATCCTATATACTGACACGCTCCTGCTGACCCTCTAACCATAACATTTTCTAAGGTCATTATACACAGGCACTTAGAACAAGACAAGACAGATCAATATCGTCTCTAAGATCATAGGATCATATCCGTCCTCAAGGTGCCTTGCCTTGTGCTAACAATTTTACGAATGTTTGCAATCTAGATCGGACAGATTATCTTATCTCCTCCCAATGTGTCGTGCATCATACCTACACTAAGATATTCTCTTTAATCAGGAGTAACTGACCGATCAGCAACTACTGTGATCCACATCTTGATTGCCACTTAATGGCAACTGACAGTTCTCACTTCACAAATAATCGCTTTTTCTTTTTCTTTATCTCACCCCTGGAATAAATGTCCATAGGCTTAACATTGGGAACTCGTTCTCCATGCCCCTACGAGTATTGAAGTCCGTTCTCCATGGTCTATATCCTGTGTGTTGTCCATTCTTTTAGGGTGTACAGAGGTGAGATAAATACAGAAAGCAACTCGTTTTGGTCAATGAAGTCATTCATTGGTCAATGAAGTCATTTGAATGCTGTGTGATATTCACTCGGCTGTCGCCTCGTTCGTATCACTCCGCATCAAACTCGTGGAGAACGACGACTTTGACCAAAACTTGTTGGTTTCTTCTTTAATACATTAATTATACTTTATACTGGTTTAAACTAACAAGTCACGATGTACCATGTCTTGAACTATGTGCTTCCGGATTATGTTGTAACTGAAATAGTTGCTGTATGCAAGAGCTTACAACAAATACATTTTAGAAAAAATAAGTTCATATGATTGCTGGATACATTAATTGACCATTCCAGATCTCTGCCATGTATCATACTCATGAAAAAAATACCAGAGTTAGTACTTGTCTGCCCTTGTCTAGTCTCGTCAGAAGTGCCAGTGGATCATAGGCCTAAGCTCCTGCCCTCCCTACTCCACCCCACCCTCACTTCTCTAACTGAACCGTTTATCGGCTGAATCTTCAAAGCTCACTCAGCGGAAGCTGTAGGAAGCTCTTCACTCTTGACGAGAAGCACCTCCTATGTTGTTTTTATGAGAATAGCAATTCTAGGAAAACACTTCATGAAAATGTGAAGAAAAACAACGGAGGCAGCTCTGTAGGACACCATGTGGGGTGTGAATGAGGATTCCAGCTGTGCCGAGGCCGCCTACGCACGCCATGAGGATTGCTGGTGCCAGCAAAGGTAGACGGTTTTTCTCATCCCTAACCATGTTTTTAAACCTAGTTCTTCCTCTCTCAGCTAATCTCCACTATCTCTCTCTCTCTCCATTGATCGTGTTTATCTGACTGGGTTATTCTCGTTCTCAGAGAAATTCCCTCACATACCATATTCTGATATAATTCTCACTTGTCCTCGTTTCTTCTTCTCAATTGTCTCTTTCTTACCTCTTTATCTTTTCGATTCCCTCTGTCTCAATCTGTCGCTCCCCCTGCATCTCTGTTCAGGACTCTGGTTCAGTCTGTCCATCTCTAGCTCCCTCCCTGGTTCTCGATATTTGTTTTCATATCTTTTATAAGTCTCTTTACCTTGTTATGTCATCTTTTTTTCGTTCCATGCTTATCATTTCTGCTCTCTGTCTCTCTGTAACCAACGGGTATACCGTATAGACTCGATGCTCTATCATCCTTTCATGTTCCCCCTACTTTTCTGTTTCCCTTTCTCTGTGTGTACCATTTCTCTTTTTATCTCACCCCTGATATCTTTTCTCCATAGCTTTAACATTGGGAACACCCATGAGATATTAAGGAAAAATATCCAATGGGAAATTATGTCCTAAATATTAGCCCATTAGTCAATGCGAAGAGTGAGATAAATTCAGAGACCCATTCAAGTTTAGGGTCAGAGCTCAATCACATCTCGTTTGAATCGCTACGTAATTCACGCGGCTTCGCCTTGTGAATTACTACGCGATTCAAACTCGATGCAATACAAGCTCTGACAGTAAAGTTTCCTCTATAGTATCTCCAGGAATTTGTATCTCTTTCTCACTCTTACTTCAGCTCTTTCTCTCCCACTCTGTTTCCTCTTTTTCTCTATCTCAATGTCTCCCTCCCAGCCTCAGACTCTCCCTAGCTTTCTCGCGTTCGCTCTGCTTTTCTCGATCTCTCTGTCTGTCTGTCTCTCTCTCTCTCTCCCTCCCTAGATCGAATCGTTACTTCCACTAAAGAGCTCCACATGTGTGGATACTTCCCACCCTCCACAGTTTGACGACTTACTAAGTCATTTAGGTTGAGTTTGGTTTATGGGCGGACGGTAGGGGTCGATGTGGTGACTGGTGTGGGGCAGGTCTGGGCTGTTGAACTCACGAACCCGTACATTAAATTCAGAGTTAAAACACATGCTTTCCGCACCTCAGGGGACTGCTAATAGACCGGGGCAGTTAGAGAATAGGCATATGCTCCTCTCGTCTCAAAAATACCAAGCGTCATGGTTATAGATGTAATAGTCTGAGCCAATGGGACCAAGGTTCTAGTGGATTGAATACTGATACAAGTCAGTGAATGAAGCCAAGAACAGTGTGGGCATAACAACAATAACGGCAGTACATGTAAGTATTTGGAATCGACCGAAGGCGATGAACTAACAGCTTAATGATAGTTATAGTGCGAAGTTTTCATTTCGAGAATGTGAAATACAAACGTTACAATCATAATTGCCAGAACTTGCTGAGCTTCTGTTCCATCAGTTCTATGATCCTTTTCATCGCAGTAAATCCCTCCAGCGTTCCGAGATTAAATACAATAAGCTACCTATGAGGCATCGTATGCAGTTTATTTTAAACTGTGTCTTTATCAACGAATCTAATAAAACCAGCATTGAAATGGAATATATGTTTACACGAGGTGAACGTAAAAAACACAATCATTTGGTGAATATTTGTTAAATTAGAATAAATACCATGGCTTCTCAGGTAGCATTTAACTGAGGGATTTAAATATATTTCGCCACTTGTTTCTTAAAACTGCATTTTGCTGGCAAAGTGTATTTCCCCACATGGTAGTAAAGATGGGATTATTATCAATGCGGACTCAGCAATTTTTCTGCAATATGAATAACATAATGGGGTTGATATGGGAAATATATTTATCATTTTTTGTCTTTGTTCGTCTCAAATTCATCCTTTTGTTTTGATAGATAAACGTAAAGAGGCGGAAAAAAGATTTGGAAACATTTTTAATAGTGCAACAAGAACTTGAAAGAAAGGTTCCTTATATAATTTAAAATACCATTCAGAGACGCCTGATTTTATGTTATATGAGGAGACTATGTATAAACCTTATAACAGAAAATCCACTGGGGCATGTCATCAAGACACACAGACACACAAAGTCTATGAGTAGTACTTGATGCATAGATGATGTTTTTTCCACAGTTTAACAAAGGCACAAGCTACGTATATTTGTATGATTTCGTTCCATAGAAAATGCGTGTGTGTCTGTGTCTCTTTAGACCACACATCGAGGTAGAGGTGCATTGTGTTCTTCATTCAAACAGATGCATCAAGTGGTGATTACTACAGAACCCTTCCTTCCCTTCACATATAATCCGCAGCAGCCATGAAGAACAATGCCTCATAAGGGAAACACTCATTACGTTATTGATGGAGGTAACCCAATTATCGCCCAGAGCAGATAATTGACACGTGCCCACAGCGGACACGTGCCACGTGCACGTGGGTGTGGGTGTGTTGGACAACAGGCAAATCATCTAAATGCAAATCCCCAGTGACGTTTGATGACGTAATGAACGAAACGTCGTGTTCTTATTGAATAAACTACATGGTAATGCCTGCTGTGGAGGAATGCTATTGATTGGAGATATTCCACTTACAGTAAGTAGAACATGGTGGTGGAGTACCAGGAATTTTCAGGAAAGGGAATCATAATTTTTGTTTTACCGTTCGTATATCGTTCAGACCTATGAGCCTAGATCTGGTCGATGATAAATAGGCAAAAATTATTGTATATTAACCCTTTAAGGGCGGATGATGCCTTAAGGCATCATTTGCTGGATATCTTTATAATTGTTTTTGAAAATGAAATATTTTAACAATAGACTAAAAATCTTTACAGAATGTAGGTGTACCCTCATATTTCCGAATTCTAAATAATAGAAATAAAAATATTAAGGATAATAGATTATATCACGTGATAAACCTCCGAATTTCGAATTCAGAGGACAATGCCCCCGTCCCCTAGAACTGTACATAGCCACTAGTAGCCGTCCCCAAGTGTGTAGATCTGCCATAGGCGGCCGTCCTTAAAGGGTTAAGGAGCATCTAATATCTGAAAGGACTCTCCTAGGATCGTGATAGGATGGTCCACATCTAATATTCACACGTGGAGTGCCCGTTGGAGGACTGCAAGAATGATGGACACTTGAACTGTCTTTCCAGGGTGTTTAATAAAAGTCAATATCCTAGGAGGCGTTTAATACCTGGAGAAATTATCCTGGGACTGCCATATTGTCATAGGATAGGCCACGTTTGATAAACAGGGATTGTTCTTTCAAATGACAGGGAGAATAATGGAGAGTTGGATTGTCCTTCCGAGCTATTTAACAAATCTGCCATTGTCCTGACCTCGATCCTGAAATCTATATTTTTGGAAGGATATCTCAATAGGTTTCCTTTCTGATCCTGGTAGCTACCTAACCAATAAACACTCAATGTAGACGCTTGAATATTATCAACAATTATATGTAAATAATACATTTATTCTCCATTGAATAACAAAAATAGATCTCTTTAGATTGAGTTGGGCTTGACCGGAGTTTGAACCCAGGACCTTTGATTGATTTACTCAGCACCCCCAGAACCACCTGGGGTAGACATATATAAGAACCAATCAAAGGAAGGCTTGCATCATGAACCGTCCTTCCGAAGGAGTCAGGTCAGGAGAAGGAGAATAACATACCCTTACTTCTTTACCACTTATCTGTGTGTACCATTTCTCTGTGTGTACCATTTCTCTGTGTGTACCATTTCTCACACCTGATATTTTTTCTCAATAGACTTAACATTGGGAACTCGTATCCAACACTTATGAAATATTTAGGAAAAATATACAATGGGGGATTATGTCCCAAATATTAGCCCCTTAGTCAATGTGAAGGGTGAGATGAATTCAGAAACCCATTCAAGTTCAGGGTCAGAGCTCGATCACATCGCCTTGTGAATTACTACGCGATTGGGATACAAGCTCTGACCCTTAAATTTTATAGGTTTCCTCTATAAGGACATCTCGGACACCACTCATCTCACGTGATCACTCTCCCATCCTTGTCATTGTGCTCTAACAAACTCTCCTAACATTATTCTGATCCTTCTCGTTGACCCCAGATATTAAACGGCCCCCTGACCTCGATCCTGAAAGCTATCATTTTGGAAGGACATGTGCAAAGGTAGCCTAATCGACCCCTTCATAATCAATGAGCACACTTAATTTGTATCCTCTAGGGTTTCTAACAATGAAAAATACCCATATGATGTATTTTAGTCTCGATAGAATAATTACAATATTCAAAGGAAAAAAACTAAATTAAGCTTGTCTGGGGTTTGAACCCGGATCCTTCTGATTACCAGTGTTTCTTACGAAATACCCCACTAGCACCCAGGAAATACACAACGCACAACCATCACAGGATGGTTTCCAACAGGAGCTGTCATTCCCAAACATTTATGGCAGGAAAAGGACAATAAAAGACGGACAACACCGAAATTTGTTCCCGATTCATCCCGACCATCGGCTCGGTGAGAGTCGGGAATAAAATTTCGGTGTCCTATAAGACATCGACATCCCCACTGTTCCCGATCACACCTCCTTTTAAAACCTCCCAAATGAGATCAAAGAGAGCGACCGGGAGCCGGGGCCGGCTGGGCCCCGGCCGGGTGATAGGTATATATAGGTAATAATGCAAAGCTTAATAACTTCTGTTCTCTTTAATATATCAGAAAACGGGTTTCAGATCTATAATCGGCTCTGTCTCACCTATAAATCGATATTAGACACTTCTAAATCGGACTAGAGGATGGATTGCATCTCTATTTAAACGTCCTGTTCAGAATCGGAAACAGTCGGTGAAGTGCGTACACCGAAATTTTAAGGTCGGTGTCGTCGGGAAGAGTCTACGTGTCGGGGAGAGTCGGTCATATCTGACATGGTAGTAATGCCCGACGCGTCGGGAAAGGTAATAAAATCGGGTCGGTGAAGTGCGTACACCGACCCGACTGACGCAGATTGTCACAGACCCGACGGATCCGTCGGGCAAAGGTAGAATCGGGCACAGTGATCGGGTCGGTGTCTTATAGGGTTGATTCAACGCAGTCACTCTCCGATCTTTTCCTTTTCCTCCCACCTACTCTCCTGCCATCGTCCTTTTCCTTCTTACTGTCCCCAGATATTAAACGCTCCCTTCCCCAATTGCTCATCTATATTTTGTTCACAATAAGTTGGAGGTCAACATGGACTGCTGTAATTTTCGCTCCAAATTGGTCTCTTTGCATCCATGCTGAGATGTCGACACAGACGTTTCTCACAGTTATTCAATAATACATTCCTAGACTCAACTCCCAGGAACGAGCTTCTTTTTAATTTCATTATTGTGAAAGCAATGGTTTCAGTTAGCGTAAAGGAAATCAAGAAACTTTTGAATTTTAGTGAAATATTGAGCAGAAATAAGAAACAATTTGAGATTCTGAGATTAGCCTGACAAACGGGCGACTTTTAACGAGATTAGCAGGACTCAGATGTGAGCATCTCCTCGTCGTTCTGAATCTCAGAGAACAGTTTTAGATTTAATAAGCAAAGGATCAATGACTCCTAAGGACATACCGGCAGCTCTCCCCCCGGAGCCCTTGAGCAGCTTTAATAAAGTTGTCTCACACTGGAATAATCAGCCTGAAATGATTTAGACCTCTCTTTCTGTGTAAGTATTAACGGCTAGGAACAAATATTAAAAGAATATTTTACTAATCAGTCCTTAATGAAGGCAGACTGCTGAAACTAGTAGGACGACACTTGAACGGTAAAATGTGAAACCAAATGTACTGATTGTGAACACAATAAACACTGTGAAAACAAAACAACAACTGTGTATTTTTGGTAACTGGCTACAACTCTAATATTAAAAATGATACTACATCGAGATCCGAAGCCGCTGAAAATACGCCATGATGATTAGTTGTGGTTTTGTAAAACTAGCGAGATTACGTAACAAACCAAAACGAATTGCGTATTTTTGGTGATTACGGATATAGTGCAGTTCACATTTCATCTCACCCCTATCACTGACTGATTGGTTAAGATTAGTTACATCAACGCTCATTGAGTATTTTTGTTTATGATACGTTGTATTACATGGGTGTTAAGTACAAGTTTCCAGTATTAAGTCTGTGGGGAAGAATGCAAAGGTGACATGCATGTCTACCTGCGACTTCATTTTGTCAATATAATTTCAGTTCTTAAATAACCTATTAGATGAAGCAGTTTCTTTCAGTTCTCACTAAGTGACCACTACCTTTATTTTCGGTAAGGCCTCTTTTTATGTAGGGCTATCAGGGATGCCAGTTTGTAGGATTTTGCCTACATGTAGGATTTTCATTTCAGTCTCAAAGTGATGAAAAGTTCAAGAAATTGTATGTTTCGAGAACAAAATAGACTCCAGGTTCCCTAATATCTAAATCTTAGATAAACTTGTTCTGTGATCTTTCAAAATTCTGAATTTAGCTACCCCGAGTACACTCAGTTAGAGGCCCTATGGATCCCAGTGCTCCAACCTAGAACTGTAGGATGGTAGGATTCCTGTAGGAAATGCTCCTACGGATAAGGGCAAACTTGAATACTGACTTCTGATTGGCTTAAAATATATGCCCAAGAATCTGCTAGGAGAGTGATGGGGATTCCCCATACACCATGTGCGTTTTAGGTGATACATAGACTGGCCTCAGTCCCCATGTAGGAATTTCTTCTTACCCCAACTAGCATCCCTGGGCTATTCACTTCATGAAACGGGAAGAATAGCCTTCCATTGTGACAGAATATGGCCTTTCAAATTCATTCATTGCCCTTCACCCTGATATCCATTATATGTATATGTTATTTGGAATGTAACTAGGAAAGCCAGTTAAGCAGTCAAACCTGTACAAATAAGTCTAAATTACCCATCATAGACACCGTTTTGTTCAGCCTGTGTCATGTTTTACCTATCAAGAGATGAAAAATACTTTCCTGATACCCTGTAATTTTCATGTTCAATTTTCGGTTCCCTATATAAAAAACATAACAATAAAATACAACTATACTCGTTGATACTACCAAAGAGAAGAGAATTAACTCCACCCTCTTTGATACAACCATCAAAGGCCCTATCAATTGCCATCTTAAAAGAAGTTGAATGCTCGGTTCTTGCGGCCATCGCGCGGCCATCAAAGGGTCTTAATTGGTGACCTACATAGAGTATCCACCATGTGTTGCCGTGCGTGTTGTTAGAAGCATCAGGGAAATGCCGAAGAAGATTAGGCCATTATAAAGTTACGGATGTGATTGGAGACTGTTGGCGGAGGTGTCGGGAACTCCTCAGATGTCGGACTTGTTGCTGGTATCAACGAGGTTGAATATGTCTTATATCAAATATCGCTGTTTGTTTCCACTGTTTAGCGGGGCAGGCTGACATTTAAAAAAGGAGAATTGGCTGCGACGACATAAAGACTGCTATAATTGCCATTATAGAAAATGTATAGATCGATTACTACCAGTTCATTACTGCAGGATGGGAATACCAGAGAATTAAAAAGGTGGTATAGATAGTCAGTAAATTTCGAAACCATACATGCAAATAGGATTTTCAAAACAGATCTGAATGATTTGAAAGGATAAACTCAGAACCAGTCAGGAAATTCGTCATAAGTTGAGATAGGAATTAAACTGGTACACCTTGACCATTGCTTGACACTGCTGGCTTGCCCCGTTACAACGGCCCAGATTTCAGACGCTAAGGCCACTAAAAAAACCAACTTGTTTCTCATCACCATGAAAAATATGACGAGGGAGCTTTTTTTTTTTTTTTTGCTATATCAAAGAGGACAGACATACAGTAAAACCCCGCATAAGCGGCCACCCTCCGATCCAGGCCAAAGTGGCTGCCTACGCGGGGTATCTACTTACGCGGGGTTTCCAGATTTTTACTGGCTCTACATTTAATGCATCCCTGACATCAGGAGCTTTAATTTGATACTAAATACACATACCTTTCATAATTTTTATCAAGGTCCATCTATTTAAAAAAAGAAAAAACCTTCTAAAATCGTTTCTTCTGATGCGCGCGGTGATGAGAAACAAGTTGGTTTTTTTTTAGTGGCCTAAGTGTCAGGGCAGCCGTGGTCATCACTCTGAAGCTGACGTTAGATGAAACTAGATTCTGACAGGAAGATGAGTCACATGGGAGTGAATATACTGTATCTACTCTGAAACTCAACCCACCATCAAACAGACACACCAGCGTGAAGTCAGCCCAACAACATGAAATCAGTCCTATGTCAGACAGTCACATGCTAGTAATATGGAGAAACCAAACAAGAGTTAGTCGTGTTGTTGTTTATCGCACGACGGCAAGATCGAGTCTTACTGTGCGAGGCCAAGCCGAGAGCAGTAATACGCGATCTTGCCGGAATGTGATGAACAATAACACAACTAACTCGAGTTTGGTTTAGAATTTATCCTACCCCGCCCGTCTAAATTACTTCTACGTTAACAGATGACGTCATTTGTCAAGTGTATCCCACTAGAGCGATATTTTTCATTTTTCTGAACTCCAGACCGAGTACAGTGACCAAATGTTAAGCCTATGGAGTTTTTTATTAGGGGTAGGATAATACAGGTGTTGCCGTTCAGCGCCGCCTAACAGCCCACTCTCTAGTTATGCGGCCGCTCGGACAAACACCGCGAGTCCAGCAGCATTCATATAGAGACAGACAGCAATCACACCTAAAGTGTGAATGGTGGGTGTGATTGCAGGAGTGTTGTTTTTTGACAGATTAAATTGCTGGAACAAGCTAGGGTATTGCATCAACAAGTCTGAGTAGTCTAAACTTTATAGTTGATAATTATCTTGGTTTTAACTTGGAGAAAGATGAGCATATTATAGCTAGGCCTGCCAATGTATTATTGTATATACAATTTGCATATACCTGTGTTATCTAAGCTATATCTAAAGTATCATTGAGATGATATACATGTATGATACATCAAATTGAAGC
The DNA here is from genome assembly GCA_950022655.1 of Alentia gelatinosa. NCBI lineage: Eukaryota > Metazoa > Annelida > Polychaeta > Phyllodocida > Polynoidae > Alentia > Alentia gelatinosa. Next base: position 55,029,444 of record OX465587.1, on the reverse strand, counting down.
TGGATTACCATAGAATACGATGGAATCACTGATATTTCTCTGCAAATGATATACACGGGTATTACGAACGTATTACGCTCACATATTGAATGATGCTATGCTAGTGAATACGTTGCCAGGGGTATGTTTGGCTGTAGGCATTGCGTAACCAACCAGATAAAGTGCGACATCGGACAGTGGAAAAAGGCCTATTGCATAGAATGTTTTTGTGTATATGTATGTATGGTCATGTGTGGATACATGTTTCTCACAATATTCTGTCTGCAGGAGAATGAAGTTCACCGAATAATATCGATAAATATTAGGTAGAAAATACAAGGGCTTCTGAAGTAAATTAATGAGAAATACTGAAGATTTAATCTGATTTAATAGATTTTGAAGTAGATCAAAGTCAGGATTTATAGTCGACTTCTTAGTTTGATTGTATGAATACATCAAATAAAAAAGCTGATCGACCTACCAACAAACGACTCAACAAAGAACAGAAAACATGATAAAGAGATGACACCGATTCAACTAATTCTGCACGACACAATGTGTTGTCAGATAGATAAGTGTTTTCGTTTATTTTCTCCATTTCCGTCTGTTTCTTTTCTCCCTTTCTCTTACTTCCCATCATCAAAAAGTGGTTTATGTACAGGAAATGTCTGTGTGTGTTTATCGAGGCTCAATTTAGAGGCCGTGAAGCACCTTCCCGACAGTTATCAATGTGAGTCGAAAAGGGGCTATGGTCGGCCAGTTGTGCTGGAACTTTGGTCAACTATTTCCCCTTCCAATCACCTACTTGGTTTTTTTCTATTGTCTTGGGAAGATAACTTCAAGACCATCAAAATAATGTTAACAATATTGCATACACTATGAGCTACAATATCCTGTGCGAGTTACATTATCATATCATTATAGTTTATAGTGACTTCTATATCCCTAAAGTTATTGTTTTCCTCTCGTATATCATACCCCTTACAGTTTCATAGATGTGCAAAACACAGGTATTCTAGATAATGCCGTATAGTCAACTTCAGAGTATAGACTGCTGTTCTAGGTATCGCGAGGACATTCATATCTCTGATATAAAATTTCACTTACATTATATAATGCAGATTTCTGACATTGACATTGTCTACGGTTTAAATGATCAGATATTTTTCGTGTGTACAAAATTGACAGTTTCATTGGTTAATGTATGATTGATGTTTATACATTTATAGCCTAGTTTCTCGAATGAATGAATTGATGTGTGGATTCAAAGGACGTATATCAAATATTATCTGTTATCCAGTAGTGTGGTAAATGAATTTTTAAACTGATGACTCATAGCTCATAGAAATATCAACATTGGACGACCAGGATACAGCGGCTGGAAAATGTTGGTTTCCATCCATTGCATTTGATAAAAATGGGTTGTTCTTTTTTGGAGTAAACATTTATTTATCCTGGGTCGTGCTCAATGTTACGATAAGTTTCAATGCACGCCCAGTGGAGTCTGTTACAGCATAAATTACATCTATTGTTTTGAGCCACTTGTTTCCTTTATGTTCAATCAAACATCCTTAAGTGTAGATAAATATATTCAGTCCGTGCATATAGGTTGCCGTTTCTTACCATCGCATAATCTTCCTACTTTGAGAAAAATTATAGTTTCAAATATTTCGTGAGCACATGACGTTATATAGTATTTCTTTAAACAGTATGTCTGTGTATAACAGCCTGGGCCTTGTTTCATATTCGGTGTGTAGAACATATGCGACACAGTTCTGAGACATTGTTAAGGCTGTCAAGTAAACCCAGTTAACACACAATACATGCATCAGGGAAAGGGTTTCTGACCTTTAGAATGCCTCTACTACAACAGGGTCCTTTATGATAAGCCATTTTAGCGTATACATGTATTCATCACTAAAACTATAGCAAATCCTATACAACCTACTTTTCCCATGATAATCGTAAAGTATGAAACTTCAGTTACTCTACAGCACTCTATGTTTCCAATACCCTCCTTTCATCAAGAATTGTTTGTACATAATATGAAAAATCAATTTAAAATGTATACGATGCTGATCCATTTTGATATAAACATGTGCAGTGAGCCCATCTACGACATTAAGCTCTACGAAACACAGGTTTCTAACACAAAATATTCCGCCATTTTGGGGGAACTCTCAATGTGTTAGTGCAGTGCATTTATTCCCCTGACACACCCAAAGGAGGTCGTACTAAAGGCAGCGCATCATTCGTGTGTAGTGGGTGTGCCCGATACTGCTCTTCAATATTAAATTACAGGGATGTCACTTGGGATCAGGAACAAAAGTGGAAATATATTTCATGTGGAATTTACTGCCACAGGGAGGTTGAGAAAACATGGAAAACACATCGTTATTAGCCATGGGTTGTGTGAGGGAGGTTTGAGCCATTGTTTATTAGTAAGAATGGGGTTCACTTTATACTAGTTTAGTTTTACACACACAAAAATATTTTTAACTGGAAAGAACAAGGATTTCCATGGAAAAGAGGAAAACTGCCATCTCTGAAATCGGTATCGGGAATTACATGAAACAGATACAAGCAAAAGTGTATCAAAGATGTTGTGACAACTATGGCACAGATAAAGTATGACCCAGACTCGTGTATCTTAGACATTCTCTATTGATGTTTCACAGTGTTAGGGCAAGGTGGGTTCCCTACCCTAGGATCTCTAAAATCCCATTCAATTTATCAGAAATAAAATGAGAAACAAGGAGGATAACATTGTAAGATGCGATATGCATAGCTTAAGTATTTATTGCCATTCAGTTCCACACCCCTACTGGAAACGCGATATCTATTTTGGTGACGCCTTTTCCTATTGAAATAATGAGGACAATGCCTTATGTTGATTAGCGACAATGTATATACTATACCGCCACCCTACCCAAGAAGCCCACCTAATCGGTATGAGATCAGGGACTTTATTGATCATCCGTATCGATTATCATAACACGACAAGCTGCTACTCAAAGAAACGCCACTGGATGGGCGCACAGCGTTAAGCCTTAGTTTGTAACAATTATAGAAAATCAATACCTAGATATCTCGATTATTTCTCTCGGTCACGTCTATGCTGGGTATCTGATAGAGCCATAGTATTCCACACATAGTGTTTAGGACTACAACCGTTATATAATTAATATCGAGCCCTCTCATTTGTCTAGGGTATCATGTAAGATCTAGTAATTTGTGTAATATGGCTTATGTGATCATTACAGTGAGGTGGTGTACGTTTACAGAAAGAGTCCATGGAAATAAATGCAGGTTAAGAAGTTGCTTTGATATGAAGGTATGATTCAATAATAAGATAGAGTTACCCATTGCGAATACTTATGATATGTGGAGCTCTGTTTGTAGGCAATTCAAATAGTATTCAATATCAAGTGTTTATACACATATCCACATCTAGATTTATTATAACTATACAGCGTCTATATATACATGTGTAACCATACAGCTACAATGTAGTCGTCCAAAACAAATAGGATAACATTTTGGATGACAATTTCCATGATATCTCATTCAGATACATGGTATCAAATTACATTTTACACCATTGTTAGTAGAGAAAGATCAACTATGCCCGCATATTGATGTAGGTCGCAATAGATGCCCCCTGGTGATAAACTTGAAAATTAGCTTGTTGTTACCGGCTTATATATCCATGAAGTATAACTATAGTTGCAAGTAGCCACAAACCCAATTGTTATTGCCATAAGATGGCTGCCTGTTTACTGTACATGACTTGCTTTTTCGTTTTCAAATTAAGGTGATGGGGAAATAATACCCTGTTGTTCTGCTGTTGTGTGGTGCCATATTGTGCCTGTGTGTTTAGGAACAACGCCCATCTGGTCTCC